>CATIWF010003425.1:0-37016 GCA_949630135.1 Balakata baccata | reverse complement strand
TAGCAAGCATCCACATGTTAACATTGAACATCTCATGCTCACAGCTTATGAGATCTACTGCTTGATCTAATCAAGGAGTATAACATGTGCTAGTCTGTCCGGATCAACAATGTCCCGTTTTGTTAATCCTATGACTAGGGATAATTTAGATACAAACATAATGACACATGATAGGAATCTCATTATCTTGATCCCATCATGATTTCCTTCATGCTATGTTTCATATCATGGACTTTCATTAATCAGTTTAAGATATATATCAATTCATATGCAAATGAATACTAATATAATGAAAGAATGCCTTTATGAATGTGTACACTAAGTGCTTACGGCGATTGCCTTTTGGGCACATCTCTAACAATCTCCCACTTGCACTAAAACCAATCGTAGTCAAACCACTGACTTTCCAATCAATTAGGGGTCATGATGTGTTGCTAGATACCGCTCATGACTTGCTTAAATTATTTCATAATTTAAATGACCAACATAACTGGGAACCTAATAGGTCACACGCATTAGAGATGTAAAGAATGAGTAAAATGGCTTTGGATGATATTTGAAAATATAAGAGAATTATTTTGAGTCGGTCGCGATAAGATCACAGGAAAAAATCCCTTGGGGGGGTTGACGGGCCCATATGGGCACTCGTGGGCCTGCTGGGCTAGCAGGCCTGTCAGTTATCCTACCAGGCTGGTCAGCTGGGCCTACCTAGCTCGCGCAGCAGCTGGCAATGCACCCTTAAATTAGCCCTTGATGGCCATTATTCACATAATTCCTCATTTTCTCCTCTCTTAATTTTTGCTCTATGAAACTGATTTTCTTTTAGATCGAAAAGACCCCAAAAGACAAAAAATAGACAAGGAAAAATTTTTGGGAGAAGAAAAATTTTTGGAGACAATAAGAAAAATTAAAGAGTTTAATTTTTCCTCTCAAAGGAACATACTTATTGCTAGCACTTTGAGGTGTGTTCAAACCATCTCTCTAGTGGTTTTATCCTTTCATCTTCATGTGGATATTGCTAGAGACAATCCTAAATTGGATTTTTGTAGTTTGCTACAACCCAACAAGGTGAGAAGTTGAAGAAAAATCAAGAAATTATAAAGGTATAATTTCTGAATTTTGTTTTGTTAAATTAGTTTTAATTGGCACATGTAGAATCCTTTGATTAAGGTTTTGAAAAATTTTATTTTACGCTACATAATATACATACATATATATGTATATATATATATATATATATATATATGCTCAAAACCCTTCACATAGTACCTGGTCCTGAAAGTAGTCTTAGCTATGTCTTCATCCTTGATTCTTAGCTGCTGATAGCCAGATCTCCAATCAATCTTTGAAAATATAGATGCTCCCTTCAGCTAATCAAACAAATTATCAGTCATGTGTAATGGATATCTCTTCTTAATAGTCACCTTATTCAACTGTCTATAGTCAATACAAAACCACATGGACCCATCATTTTTCTTCATAAGCAAGACTGGTGCACCCCAAAGCAATACATTGGGTCTGTTGAAACCCTTATCCAACATCTCCAGTAACAGAGTCTTAAGCTCTTTCATTTTAGATGGAGCCATCTTGTAGGGTGTAGAGGAAATGGGTGTTGTACTAAGGGTGAGCTCAATAAAGAGCTCAACCACAATGTGTAGTGGTAATCCTGGCAAGCCATCTGGAAACTCCCTCAATGTAGGAATTCTAAGATCTATACCTCCCTTCTTAGTATCAATCACATAGGCCAAGTAGGCCCCACAACCCTTCCTCTTCATCCTCTTAGCCTTCTTCATGGAAATCACATGTAAGGGCTGTGGAAACAACTACCCTTTCACAGTAACAATATCTTGGTCATTCATCTTAAGCCTCACATATTTACACTGGTGACAACCAACCATCCCCAGTATAGCATCATACTTATGGAACGTAACTCTATCAAATCAACTGGAAACTCTCTTCTATGAACAAATAGTGGACAACCCCTATAAACCCTGTTTACAATTGTGTTATGGCTTAAAGGGTCAGTTACCTCTATCTCATATTGTAATGGCCCACTAATCATATTATGATGTTTAGGTGTACTAGTGCAAATATAAAAGTGTATGGAACTAGGGTCTATTAAAGCACAAATATTTGAGCCTTGTAAAGAAAACATACCAACTATGACATATGTGGTGGTCTAATCCTTTCCAGCCTTTATAACATAGACCTTAGCTAGAGCCTGGTCTAGTCCTTACCGATTGACTCTCTCTAAAGTGGCCATAGTATTTCCTAGGGAGCCAACCCTAGCCTGATGTTGGGTTTGAGTTGGTGCAGAAACTGTAGTCTGAGCTAGGGCATTATCCTTCATCAATGGACAATCCCTCTTTATATGGCCTTACTGGCCACACTTGAAGCAAGCTCCTGTGGCTACCCTGCTCTCACTGAAATGATGTTTGCCATAAGTAGCACATAAAGGAGCACCCCCTCTGATTTGAGTCTAGGTGCTACCTGCAGTTGATATGGTCTTAGAGAGCTTGCCCCTCCTCTTGATGCCCTCAGCTCTAGCCTACTCTTGACCTTTGGCTGGCCCTGAATCGAACAACCCTTCTTATTTGAATACTGACCTATAGGCACTGGTTGTCTCCTGAAGTCATCATCTCTCCTATTTCTCTTCCTTTTTTCTAGACTAATAGCAACATAAACCAAATGGGCAAAACTAATGTGTTGCAAGGCTATCACCATATCACCGAACTCTCCAGTGAGGCCATCCTCAAAACATCGACACTTGTCACTCTTATCTCTAATCAGCTCCAAAGTATACTTACTCAGGTGAGTAAACTTCCTCTGATACTCAGTGATTGTCATTCGGCCTTGCTTGAGACTAAGGAACTCCTTCTCATCAACAAAAACTCGAGGTACATACTATGCTCTAAACTCTGAGCTATTATGGTTCTTAAAGATGATTTATAAATTTATTCAGAAGGAATTCGCAGGATCATGCACCTTTTCTTTCCTAGTTCATAAGAACAAACAAGAAATTAATAAAAAATATAGAGAAAATTTCTATGTTGATAAAAAGAATTTTAATGTGGCCGATTTATCCTCTTTTGCAATCAGTTTCGCTACAGCACCTGCAGCTCTAGCTAATTGTCCACCCTTTTCAATTGTGATTTCTATGTTATGTATGGCCATGCCTAAGGGCATATCGGTTGAAGTAGATTAGAAGAAGTATCATACCTCTCGGTCTTCTCTAACCAGTACTCTATGGAAGCTGGATCATCACTCTTTTTCCTAAGAACGTCTATAGCCCAATACTTATAGAGCTTGTTCAACTGTGCTCTCAGCCCATATGGTGGTGGAGGTATAGGAGCCTGTTCGTAACATCCTCGACCGTCCATACATGCATTATCATATGCATTTCATTTGAACATATTCATTTTATAAATGTCATTCACATGAAACACATGCAAACATATGGATTTTGGCGTGAATGTGTTCACGAGATAGACTTGCTACAGGTTGATTTATAGTAAAAAGAGCAAGTCACACATGTCAAGTTATAAATTATATGAGAATGACAAGGTATTGAAAATTAATTAAAGTAGACAATTTGACTAGATAGTATTTTTGGTACTAAGTACATGTAAACATATAGAGAAAATAATAATAATTATTATTATTTATTTATTTATTATTTAAAATTATTTAAATAGAATGACATGTAAAATGTGTACGAATGGTAATTATTACTTATAACTGTGATTGGCTTGGTACTTTAGAAAACTTTTGATAATTATGCTCATTGAGTTGCAGCTCATCAAATTGCATCATCTTTCAGGCAAAGAAGAGTAATTAGCTCATTTGGAGGTGCATACTATATAAAAGACATGGATCACAGGTCACCGGCCGAGTCTTACCAATCTCTCTCCTTGCATTTTACATATGTATAGGGACATGACTTTTATGTTTTAGACTGTATGTCTATACACGTACAATATAGTGAATGCGCAGTGATGTGATATATATATATATATATATATATATTATATATATAGTCAAACTGTTATGTTTTGCTGAATTTCTAAATGCTACAAATTAAAATATTATATGATTCAAAAAAAAAAATTTATCTCTCATTATAAACAAAACTATGTCTTATTCTATGCAATATACAATAACATGATATAAGTATAAGTGATATCTATAGGTATAAGGTGTTATAAAAGAAATTTAACAGGAAAAGTAAATGATATTAAACTCACCAGGGTGTCAATCTGAGTGATAATATTAGCATAATGCAATGCAAGACCAGCGGAGCCCAACTTTGTCTGACTTGTTGAAGTACTTTTTACAGGTCTATCACTGTCTGCATGTTTAATAAATTTTCATTATTAATTAATCCAATAATAGTGTGAATATAACTGAAATTATTTGATCGCCTAAACTAAGCCAAAAGCAGATAAGGTTCCCATAAGGCATGACATGCACATAGCAACCAATGTCTTTCTGCACAAGTTGGCCACTTCTCCGAACATAACTTTTACACTCGCACTTTTCAAGATAAAAACTTGTTGCCAGCAAGCACTGAATTTGTGAATAAAATACCATTGGTTCCACAAACATGCCCAGAGAAGAATTCATTATTCTGTCTCCAGTATTAAATTTAAAAAATTTGAGCTTTAATCCCAGTTCTCTTGATTTTCAACAAAAAATTATTTTTCCTACTTTTATACAGCATATCAAATTGAATAAACTGCACTCTCAATTTACTTATAATAATTAATTAAGAGAGATAGTTTCAACCCAATGGCATACAAGCATCACTTTATCCAAATGGTAAACAAGTATACAGGTCTTCAAACAATTATTTTTAGAAATCTAAAATGTACAAAGGTTCCATAGGTAATCTAAAATGTACACTAAGGTTCAATAGGTAAATCGAGCTAAAAAAACAAAAAAAAAAAAAGCACAGGTGTCACAAGGTCACAAATGGAATCTTACCAGCACTACCAAAAGCTTCATGGATCTCCAAATGCAAGAAATGCACAATATCTACCAGCTTCTCCATCACCTATGGATTAAATATCATTATCTTCAGATAGAAGATTGGAGTAACATGTAAATCATGAAGAACAAAAGATTCTACAACTATGATATCTTAATAATTATTATTATTTATTAGAAGGAAACTTAGAATGTAATTGTTTAGGATATTTACACTTGGTACGAGTCTTCAATAATTTTTAGGTTTTCTTTCACCATATATGGTTGTATTGGGGATTCCAGTCAAGTAAAAGCATTTTGGATGAGAACCCTGTTTTATATCAGTTCGAACAAGCAAACTTATACCACCATACCCACCTTTAGTTGCATTCAATAATTAAGGATTTGAAAAAAAATGCCACCAAAATTAAAGTTATTGAACCTATCATTTAGTTACTTCATTCAGTTAGTGATTTCGTAGTCAAAAACTTCAATTTTGTAGCAATGTGAAGTCACTCACTGAAATCTGTTGGCTACCTTGCTAAGTGGAGATTGTAAATTGTACTATATACATAGTTGTTAAAGGGGGGCCTCAGGCTCCAGCCTCAGCGCCTTGAAAACTCGCCTTGAGCCCAAGGCGAGGTGCGAAGGCGAGGTGCGCCTAGGCACGCCTTTGTGACATTAGTTAAATATTTGTATTTTTTTTTGTTTTTAGTATCGGAAAATCTAAACCATTGATTATAAATTGAAAATAACTCTGAGTATGTCTTACTACACCTAATTATTTCCAAAACATACAAAAAAAAAAAAGGTTAGGGCAAAGAAAACACATGTTCCAACCTCCACAAAGATAATTTAAAAAACATAATTTAAACGCAAGACTAATTGTGTTTTGCTATGATAATTCATAATTGATAAGTGTTAAAACTTATTAAATACATTATTAGTAAGTTTAGGATCCTTGTGTGTTTAGTAAGTTTAAGAGCCTTGTGTTTAGGATATCAAACCTTAATTAAATTTTCTTTTCTTTGTGTATGTGTTTTTATTTTGTTATTATGACTTATGTGTTGAGTTTTAATATTTATAATATTATATCACCTTGCTAGTAGTCTAATAATAAAATTTTGCGCCTCATGTCACTCAGGCGCGCGCCTGCGCCTAGGCTCCAGGACCCCTTAGCGCCTTAGTGCGTCTTGCGTCTTTAATAACTATGACTATATATTACTTTAATTATGAAATTAATATTTAATTACAAAATGGAAAAGAGAAAAATAATTCATAAATTTTTAATAATAAAACTTCGATGCAAAGTCATTCAATAGGATCGGTACTTGACTTCCTAACAAGACAATAATAAATAGAATTTTCACTTGTAAAATTAAAATAGCAATGGGTTTACTCTTACCATTGGAAATTCTATAGATTATATCTGTTTCTTTTAGGTAATGACATAGTCATTCATTGTGATGTTTTTTTCTTCCTTCTATAATTTACTTTTGTGACTAAAAAAACCATTAAAGTGAAGTCTTAGTAAGTTTTTGTAACTAACTAATATATTTAGCGACCAAAAGTGCAATTTGTCCATATTCATACCCTAGAGTCATAAAAAGGTTGCTAGACTAACTTTGAAAGGCAGCCCCAGTGCCTCACAAGGTATATTAATCAGTCTACTTATGGCATCCAAATTGATTGATGGGAATCTACTTCTCTTATGATGCTGCTCATGCAAAGAAAACTGATAAGAGGAATAAATATTTGAAAGATCCAATGCGAAAGATGACATTTCAATCCACCATTGCACCAATTTAACTTTCAAAACCAAAGATGTCAGGGGTTTTGAGTGTCCTACTTTTGGGGACAAAAGACATACTTAAACGGGATTTTCCTACTTAAAAATTGCAGTTGTAGTTAACAAAATGCAATACAGATGATACAAAAGATGCTAGTAATGATGAGAAAATTGTTGGACCTGTCGATTATTCAAGTTTCCATGAAGAGCATGGAACAGAAAATGTGAGTTTGACCATGTTTGGCTCAGTCATTTGAGGTCCAACTTGTCAATGGAAGGAGAGAATGACACAATTTATGCTCCACTAAATAAGTGTAGCCAATTCCTAATCCTAATCTGTCCAGGGCAAAAGTATCTCTTAATAAGTATTACTCTTCTTTCGTAAGAAGGAAACTTAAAAAGTAATTTATTTTGTTTAAGATATCTTATATGCTATTTGCCATTTGGACACTAACTTGAAAGGACTACCAATTTTAGGGGTTTATTTCTCTATGAGGTGGACTCCAATACATATTTGGGTTTTTGGTCAAGTATTTTGTAAGATGGAATAGCATTAGCTCATAAAACATCAAATAACATGCATACTGGTGGTGGATCAGGAAACATAAAACCAACAAGGTTAAATTTCAAAGATAAGAACCAGTAAAGCCCCATCCCAAAAAACATATGCACATGAAGCAATAGAGACTCATACCTCTTCCAAAATTTTGGACCAAAGTGATTTCTTTTTCAAACTTTTCACATGCTTCCTCTGACTCTTCAACTCCGCCCTCAAAATTGCAAGGCTGTCACCTATATAACAATAAGATTTACACAGAAAACCAAAAGAAGTTACTTGCAAATGTTAATATACATAAATTTCAAAGTTTATGATAGCAGAATATAGAAAAATTCATTCCGCATAATCTACCAGCATTATTGATACAGAATCTCATATTTAAATACACAGAAACTGATATCTTATGTGCTAGGGTGTACAAGGCAAGGCCATGCCCTGAAATTGAGATTCCATTCCAGTCAGAATCAGAACAAACCAAAAGATCTTAAGCCACTAAGGCGCAATGTTGAGAATCCTGGAAATTCTAATTATTTCTGGATCAAGATGCATGGTTAAAGGGATTTGGTGATTGCAAAATTCAATTATGATTCACTTTCCTATTTTAGTTGTATAACTTCTTGATTATTGGGATTTAACTACTTTCCTACTTTAGTTGTTGTATAATCCTTGATCATCAGGATTTTATTCACCTTCATTTTTGCTATATATGGGACCCAATCCCATTATTCCGTTAAGAAATAGAATCATATTTTTCATAGTATCAGAGCCTAAAAGTTTTTGAGCATTTTTCTTTATCAGCCTTAATTGCCGATTTTGTCTTCTCTTGATACCCGGTTATCTTTCATCCCTTGCGTCTCTTATCAAATATCTGCCTTAGTTGCATCTTTTTCATTGTCCTCTCTCAACACCCATCTAGTTGTCTGCCTTCTCTTATACCTGCTTGCCAGACATTTCATTGTTATCAAAACTAATTTATGTTCGAAACTTCTGAAGCCAAACCAATTACTAGTTCTAATGAGTTGCTAGTATTGACTTTAGAAGTTTCTGGCATAAATTAATTTTGATAACAATGAAATGTCTGGCAAGAGGTATTAGAGATGGCATGGATATTAAAAAGCTACTGGAAGAGAAACCCATGTAAATTGATTTGAGTCAAAACTTACCTCTTTGAGGACCATTAGAGCTATCATCTTCTTGAAGCTTACGTTGGTAATCTTGTTCAAATCTGTCCAAGGCATGCATTTCATGATATAATTCCTGGAACAAGAAACAGAAAAGCAACAAAATCATTTGTCATTAATGTTAACGGGTGTTAGTGCAATTCATAGTTATTAAAGGAGCACTAAGAGATCCTGGAGCCTAAGCGCAAGGCACAGACGCGCGCTTGAGTGACATGAGGCACAAAAATAAAAAATAATTATAAATTTTATTATTAGACTACTAGAAAGATGATATAATATTATAAATATTAAAACTTAAAACACATAAGTCATAACAACAAAATATAAACACATACATAGAGAGAAAAAAACTTAATTAAAATTTGATATCCTAAACACGAGACTCCTAAACTTACTAAACATACAACGATCCTAAGCTTATTAATATTGCATTTAACAAGTTCTAACAGTTATCAATTATGAATTATCATAGCAAAACACAATTAGTCTTGCATCTAAATTGTGCTATTCAAATTGTCTTTGTGAAGATTAGAACATATGTTTTCTTTGCCCTAAACCTTTTTTTTCTCTTTTATTGTTTGTTTTGGAAATAATTAGGTGTGGTAAGACCTACTAGGATTTCTTTTCAATTTATAATCAATGGTTTAAATTTTCCCACACCAAAAACAAAAAAAAAAAATACAAATATGTAAATAATGTCACAAAGGCATGCCTAGCCTTAGGCTCAAGGCGCGCGTCTTTGTGACAACGCCCGCCTTTGGATTTTCAAGGCACTAAGGCTGGAGCCTGGTGAGCCTTGTGCCTGAGGCGCACCTAACAACTATGGTGCAATTAGTACATTCTTTCACTATCAAAAGGCCTTGTAATGCAATGCTGTAAGAATAAATCTGCTGCCAGAAATGTCATAAAATAATACTATATATATATATATATATATCAAGAAAACCTTGATCTAACAACAATCACAAGGTTAAAGCAGTCTATTTATAGAATGTGGAGTACAGCACCACTTTCATGATAAATCACTACAGACAAAGGATGAAGTGAAAATCCTATATTAACTGTTTGAGATTAAAAGGAAGAAGTGAAAATCCTATACCACAATCCTGATATGCCAAAAATAAATTATTTATTCCAAACTGTAGTTTACTCCCACCAGCTATCTTCATCCTCTCAAAGCCTTCAAAGTCCATGTTGGCAAGCCAAGCTATAAGCATGCATTCCAAAAATAAACCTATATGCTTCTTCTCAATCCCCTTAAGAAACCTAAGCTCGCACCAATCTATTTCTGTTTGGGGGATCAGAAAAAGGTTCGTATTGAGAAACCATAAAGCCAATTAGATTGAAGATGGGCTTGGAGCAGTATGTACAGAACTTTTCACTCTCAGACTTCAGTACCAAATACCAATGAGAAGAAACAAAACAAACTCAAAGAAGTTACCACAATTCTGGCCATTGGAACCTCTTTGACATTGCGATCTTCAGGGTTTTAAAAGCACTGGACAGGTTGGACAAGGTTCAATCAAAACTAATAAAGGGCTCTATTTGCAAATTTTTAGCTGAATGAGCTGTGTTTAGCTGCCTGTCACTTCTTCAGCAAGCCTTTCAAACTTCAATCAAAATTGTGCTACCAATGGCTGTGGAATTAGGCTGAGGGTATGCAGCCCTTCAACTATAAAGATGGGATCATGAACTCGGAACCACATTATGGAGGTTGGGACCTATTTATGCAGCATTCTAAAAGGGGTATGTTATACTAAAGAAAAATCAAATGCATTTAGAGAAAAGCTCAATGAAGATACCTCACCTCACACAGCATTAAAGGTTTAAACATAATAATGACCGCTCTCAATTATTCTGTTCTTAACTGAATAAATAAAAAAAAGCACTAACAACACATAAATCTGAGACTGTAGAGCGCAGCAAATGATTAAAGGTTGGACTGTCAATATAAATTTAGTCCATGTTTTACTCCATTGCATTTGAAATGCAAGGATACTTTGTTCTGCCCAATCTTTATCATTGTTAAGTGAGGACAAGAATTTTATATCTAAATTTACTGAACCAGTTCAAGCTTCCATAAGAAATTGGATACTGATAACTCAACCAGTGATGTTTTATTTCAAGTACAAACTCTAGTACAAAAAGGAATTGTAAGAGAAAAAAAGGAATCATGCAAAATGTGGTTGAAGTAAGAATGCATTACTGAATCAACTACTTTAGCATCATTTCTAGCATCCAAAAGCTGACCATTCTTTTGAATTTTGTGATTATGAGTGAGCAGGGGCATGCATGTGCATAGAAATTGAACTCTCTTCCCGCCCCCCAGTAAATATTGGATATTGCCAAAGTTCTGCGAATAAGGGAAATGGAAAAGCAAACAAAACGGATTATATTGAAAGCGGCTTCCTACATTGCCACCTCATGAAGGGTTAAACTTACATTCTTTTCCCTTGCATAGCAAGGAGGCTGTTTCTGTCGTTTGAACCAATAGTCTAAATGGAGCAACTCTACAGTTAAACCAAACCTTAACAGGAAAGAGAACAGATGTCAAAAAATCACGGTCAAGGAACCCTTCAAATTACTAGGCATAAGGTTCATCTAAGCCTTTTTGGCTTTTGCCTTCCTCAGTGTAAAGAAAGAATAACTTTGCCTAATTTTCACAGCAACACCAATGCATGATGCAACTCAGGAGCAGCTTATCTTTATAAATAGCAACTTTTTGAATACTCACAGCAGTATATTGAACCAAAGTCATTAGTTGTAGCATCACTGTCTCCGCTTCATCTTTTAATTGTTTTTCAGGAGTAGGTTCTGAACCCAACCTAACAAATAAAAATTCCAATTAATAACAAAGGAGAGAAGACGATTTTTGAATATTCTGAAGAATAAAATACAGCAAACATATGCCATGAGAACTACTTTTCGAAGTAACGATCCAAATTGTGCCATTGAGGGTCCTTGCAATGATTTCCGAAACGCACCACTTCTCCAGAAAAAACTTTGAGTTCTTCTCTGTCAGAATTAGTCCAAATTAATTAATGACTTCTACATGTTCTCTAAGTATAATTAATGGAGCTGCAGCAAGTAAAACATATGGAAATTATATTTTCAAATTAATATAATCATTTATGCATGATCTACCTCTTATCAGCTGCCGCAATAGTCAAGAGCTCATCCATATCTCTTGATATTAAGATTTGCACACCTTTTGACGGAAAAACCACCTCTTTTAGATGCTTAATGCTTTCTTTTGACAGGGATTGCATCAGATTAGCACCCTTAACTATTGTATTGGCAACTTCAAAAGCCAAAATTGAAATTTTATTTCCTTTTGTTGTCACTCCTGAGGTAAAACCACTGTTTAGATTTAGATTTGTCATGCTACTACCAAGAGTGTCCAAAACTTCCACTGCCTTCCCAAGCCCAGCAGTCCCCGCTCTGCCCAAAAGTGAGCTAACTTCTGAAACCTACAACACCAACATAGCTTATTGATTCAAATAAATAACATGACAACAAGTATCTATCTATTACCTCAAATACTGCATTGCATGATAAAATTACCATCACAAACCAAACCAAGTACTAAAGATATTGGCAAATTATGTTAGCAATGTTACAAACAAGGTAGCACAGTGATTTAGAGCACATGACTGAAACTATAAGGTCAAAGGTTCATACTGCTGCACTATGATCTCAAGAAAAGAACTACAAAGTGTTGTGACCTTGTCTCCTAGTTTATGGAGAGAATGATAGATTTTCTAAGAAAGGGATTTTCACGAATTTCCACTAGAATCATCAAAATCATCAAAGAAGTGCTTCCACAGAAGCCAAGTCCAGGAGATACACAGACAACCAAGTCTCATAGAAACTTATATCATGTTTTTATTTGTTCAAATAGATCATAGGAGCTCAAGAGTCAGGCCAATGATTGTGTATCCAAATATTTACTTTAACATATGATTCCATTATCACTAAATTTGAGTTATTATATCAATTATCATTACCTTTTTGGGTCATTTTGCTAATCAGTCGAGCAACATTTTCAAATGGAATTGAAAAACTAATTTAGTTGGTTTTCAAGGCACTAAGCATAATCAAAGTTGTTAAATAGGCCACCCTCATGCTTTTTGTATGTTTTGGTGAACAATAATTTGAAAAACCAATAAAGAAAAGGAGCAAAATCCTCATACATGTGAATGCACACAGCACACAAAAGAAAAATAAAATGATAACTAAGTCCAACATCTTCAGAAGCTTCACACAGAGCCCAAACATACAATATTGGCATTACAATATATTAAGAGAACAGAGGAAAAACTGCACAAACTTGATGCCCTCTATTCCTCTCTCCCCTCTCACACCAAAATAAAAAACTTTGGCTTAATGACCAAAAAAAAAAACTCGAACTCCATGTTCTTTCAATATATAAATTCTTCAATTTTGTTAATTTTAGACTAGTCTTTAACATAGATACCAGCTTTAGCAACTTAACTGATTTAATAAAGAAAAGTTAAAATGTACACCCTGTAGTTATATCAATTGTCAAAAGCATATCTCTATTTTACTTATTTGTAATTGTTGTAAATATAGGAGGACAGCTAATATGGTAGGTCAATGTATATACATATTCATGGGGAGTTAAAAGATAGAACTAGACAAGTGGTCTTAGTAGGGCAACAGCCATTGCATATATATATGTATCATTAATAATCATTTCCTTACATGGGGAGTTAAAAGATAGAACTAGACAAGTGATCTTAGTAGGGCAACAGCCATTGCATATATATATGTATCATTAATAATCATTTCCTTACAATAGAATATGCAGAGAACAATATTTTCTCTTCAGAAAACAATAATAATAGTAGAATTAACATTTTTTCTTTCAGGAAAACATTTGAATAAATTTTTAATTACTAAATAAAGAATTGTTTTAGGAAGGAATAAGTTCAACAAAATAACAACAAAAAAAATGCATGCTTCTTTTCTTATGAAAGTAGTTCTATTTTTTTTACGCATGCTTTTTTATTATGACATAATAGATTTGCTAAAATTGTTGTCAGCCTTAGAGTTTAGGCTAAAATTGACAAGATTAAAAAAAAATAACATAATTGAGAAAAAACATAAGTTCATAAACATAAGTTGCATGCTTTCTATGATCATTAGGCTAAGAATTTTGAATCTGTCAAGCAACGAAATTTGTATGTGTAAAAATAAACATATGGCTAAGAATTTTGAATTTGTATGCTTACCTTCTACCCACTCCAACTTCTGAACAAATCTAGTACAACATTAGGCTCATAAGCCATTGAATACTAAGAAATGAAACATATTTGAGCAAGTTATTATAGCAACCCAGTGACTACATCAAACCATGTTAAGACCCCACCCTTTTCCCACATGCACCATATTACGAACATTTTAGTCTTTTAGTTATGAAAAGAATGACAAAATATAATCCATTATTTATCCATCACTACTTCACTATTCATATAGCTAGATGTCTGAACCGTGTGGCTTGGCAGGACAGGTTTCTCCCACAAGATTCCAGAGGTAATAACAAGAAAATGGCTACCTGTTATGTTCCTAGCTCAGGATCAGCTTAGGGTCTATGGACTATAAAACCAAAATAGGAGTAGAAGCTATGCTCAACTTGCTGGTCTTTCTCCCTTCTTTCACCCCTCAATCTCACAAAATTTTCAAATTTTTTGAAATTACTGATTGTTTTCTTCTTTTCCTATTCCTCATACATCATAGTACTTGCACAAGAGAAAAACTACACAGTAGAAAAAGAAATAACTGCATTCATAAAAAATAATATACACAACAGACTCTCACTTGAAACTACCCAAGTCCTAAAGAAAATAGACAACAAAGAAACAGAACAAACGACGAAATTTCACAAATCATAGGACAACTAAAATGATGCTAATTAAAATTATTAACCTGTGCATACATGCACATGCAACAACCACCCAAACCCAAAGAGCAAATGTAGCCAAAAGTTCTCCACCAATTGCTAATGTTTCTGAAAAGACCCATAGTTTATTTCTGAAACATAGTTCACTGTTAAACTACACTCTCCTTGCTCCAAATTCGATAGCCACACTCTTTGGATAACTTTCTCTATGCATGCCCAAAGCTCCATAACCATTTACTGACTATTAGGGGGCATACATGGTTTGGCCTGGCCTAGCTTGAAAAGAGAATTTTCAAACCAAAATATTTTGAATATGAAACCAAATCAAAAGGAAGCTTAAATAGTATGGTTTGGTTCAATTTTATTTCACCCATTTGATGGAGATGAAAATGAAAACCACTGTGAGAGCTCAAACTAGATGTTTATAAAATTATGTATTTTATAACACATCTAAAAGTACACAAATAAGTGAATGCATAAACAATAATAAAATTACACATTATCCAAAATACACTCAGCAATCAAATATAAATTCTTATAGCATGAAACAACAAACTAAACTGAATTTTATATAGCATGCCATTGTTTGTTTTGAAGCTTCGATCCAGTACTGTGCAGCCTAGTTCATAAATGATAAACCTCTGATAGTCATAAGCAAACTTCTTATGTTGGCACATCCAACCAACCGACAATTGGAGAATGCACTCTATCCCCACTTAATGCATGATATCATTATTGAATACTCTATGTAGAAAATTCCTATGATTCTAAAAATTGTTTCATACTCTCGGCAATTATCAAATTCTTCTAGCCAAAGAAAGTAGCTTGTGGAGTTTTCTAGAACATTGAATTTGCTTGACAACCTCGGGATAGTCATTGCTCATGAAACTTAGGATTTCTAAGAGAAATGAGAATGCTTCATAGTTACTACAATGCATTAAGTTTGCTAGAGTTTAGGTTATTCGGTTAAAGAGGAATCCTCAGATATATATGGTCAAGTTCTACAAATCCAAGTTTACAAGACAAGATATGAGCAATCTCCTCAAGGGATTTTATAGGAATGACATTAAAGATGCCCCAACTAGATATCCAAAACTTTCAATTGACATCGCCAATCTTCAATTTGAACCCCACCCTCCACAATCAATCATGCTTACACTTCCTCAAGGCAAAGTATAATCCTCTCTAGATCATACATGACCAATTAAATACTTTTCAATGCCAGCTCTAAAACTCTATAGTTAATTTTATCGATTCAATGAAACAAAAAGAACATCTTCTATTAAATACTAGGAGAAATTATATAAATGTAAAATGACAAGTTTTTTGTTGGCAAAAACTGAAGACCACATGTCATTCTATGTTTGAATAATATAGTATTGTAAAATAACATATAAGCTATGTTTGGATTGAGGGATTTTAAATGATGGATTTTGAACAATCCATAGCATTCTTGGTAAATCCATCGTTTGGCTACTTACAAAAAGGTCAAAATCCATGGATTTTGGAAAATCCCTCATCCACTCAAATCCTTCATTTGAAGGAATTGATTTCCTACCTCTTAGGTGGAAAAGTTTAAAAACCCATGGATTTTGATCAATGGGAGATTGTTTCTAAATTTTTTTATTCCAAGATTGTCCCTAATAAATTGATAATATTCCAAAACTATCCTTAATCCTAAAAATGCAAAAATCATTTTTCTTTCAATTTCAACTAATTGCTTTAGTTTTATTGTTATTAGGAAAAATTATTATTTACTACTTCTAGTTTGACAGAATACACTAGTACCTCCATGAGATTTGAAAAATATACGATTTGTTGCATGTAGTTTGACATAATACACTAGTACCTCTCTGAGATTTGAAAATTATATTATTTATCCCCTGAAATTTTGACATATTGTACTAGTACCTACCCGCATATTTGATTTACTAGACTAATACCTTCCCAAGCAAACAAGAATATTCCTTTTTATTAGTGTATTATATTCTTTTTCAAACCTCAGGGAAGTATTAGTATATTATATCAAACTACATGGAGCAAATCATATATTTTTCAAACCTCAATGAAGTACTAGTATATTATATCAAACTAGAGGAAGTAAATAGTAATTTTCCCTTATTATTATTATTATTATTATTATTATTATTATGCACTAAATTATTAATAAAAAATATTTTTTAGCAATGTAATTAAATATTATAACATATAATAGCTTTATTTTTTTTATTTTTCAACTCTTAAAATAACCGATTTTATTTTCTAAATTTTTAAGTATTTAGTAGAATTGATTGTATATGCTTAATTAATAATAAATTATCAATATCTAATAAATAATAAAATTGGAAATTAATTGTAAATCTACGGATTGTGATCATTGAACCAAACATAAGTATAGGGGTAATTATATCATCAATCCATGGATTTTATAGTCAAACCAAATGATGGAATTCTTAGAATCCATGGATTTAAAATCCATGAATTTTAAAATCTCTCAATCCAAACAGAGCCTATTATTCAAGTTTAATCTAAATGAAACATCCCTATACATCATTTAGAAACATTTTCCTTAAGGCTTCCATCAGCAACCAAAATGAAAACCTAGTAGTAGTAATGCATACAGAATTCCCTCATCTTTTTAGCAATTTACAAACTCAACAGAGTTGAACCTTTTAACATCTTACTCTAATGGCCACAATATATGGGAACACAAGGGATAATGCTTGCAGGGAATAAAGCAAAACTAAAAGAAATGCACATCAACTAGTGGTTTTGTAGTATAATTTACATACAAGAACAGCATTTTCTTGACAAAAATGTGGCAAACGGAAAATACAAGTTAGAAAACAGAGAAATAAACCATATGCAGATGTACACGTATAAATCATATCAAGTTTAGGCATACCTTTGCAACAGCTGCCTGCTTAGACTTGGTTGATCTGGATTTATTTGATAGAGCCCGTGACAACCGAGGAATACCATCATCAATATCTTCTGAGTTCATCCCATATGGAACCACATTTATGTCAGGAAAAGAAATAGGCTCTCTTGCTTGCTTATTTTCCACATTCTCTACAATTGGAGAGGGAATCGTGTTACTATTTATTTTCACTTCACGAGACTGATAAACCAGACCAGACCCATGAAAATGACCATTCAGATGTGAAAAGCCTCCACCGGGAGCATTATCTACAGTGGAACTCCTCGAGCAAAGCCCTCCCATTGCAATGGCCACCTTAAAGTATATATTTCAACCAATGCCCAAATTTCCATGCAAAACCAAGAAGCTTGTATTTATAAGAATTAGGGAAATCCTTGTATCCAAATACTTCAGGCGCTCAAAAAAGTGATTGCAAGTGACAAGCTAAATCGCCTTTCACAGCTATACAGCTGGATTGATTATATCACTTCAAAACCAATGTAGTCTCTTCACACATCAAAATTACCCAATACCAATTTTGATCACTGCTAGAGCTCCAATCCATTAACATCAAGAAATCAATACTGCAAAACATCAAAATAGCCAACCCATAGATTTCCAGATATTGAATCAGAGTAAGAAGATCAAATCAAATATATCAAATAACATAAAAAAAAAAACAAAATAAAAGTAAGTGCAACAAAATTAGGAATATACAAACAAAACCCAATTCAAAATTTTAGCAGAATTAACAGAAAAACAATATCAAAAAATATAGATAGGAGCTGATAAAAAAATATAAATAAAAGAGAACCCACAAGCCACAGCCAAGAGGAAGGATCAATCAGAAATAAAGAAACACAGTCAAGGACAAAATAAAAACAAATTAGGGTATGCACCAACACAAAAGAAAAAGCAGAAAATAGATGGATTAAGCTTACCAGCTAGAAAGAGATCTGAGAGGAGATTTCCATTGGTGTTTGTTTCTAATAAGGACAGAGGTAGACACAGACACAGACACAGGTCAAAAGAGAGATCAGAAAATGCATAAACATAAACAAAGATTGAAGCTTTACAGAGGGAAGAGAAGAGTGGGAGAAGAATAGAGAGTGTAAGCACCGTCAAGAAGAAGACCAAATAGCACACATTACAACCACCAGGCTAAGAGAGAGAGAGAGAGCGGTAGTCAAAACTAGAAACCCCAAACCCATCAGACCTTTCGCACTGCTGCTGCTACTTAACCATGTTTACAATTTTGAATTTTTCCTCCTTGGTCACGCTCGTTCTTGGCGCGTTGTATACACTCTTCTCCTTTGATTTTTTTTTTCTTTACCCATCATTTTGGAAAGTACAAATATTTACAAAATTATCGTCAAAATAACCGTCGATTACCCTGATTTTTTAAAATTATTCTAAAATATATACATATGGTATATTTTTAAAATATTTTTAGTATACTTTAAATATATATTGGTTCAATTTTTATCCAAAAAAGAATAGAAGAAGAGCAAGAATTGAATTGTTAAAGAATAAGCACAAGAAGAACAGAGTTGAATACAAATTCAAAAGCATCATAAATTCTTAAACTAAATGCATTCAATTCATTGTAAAACATTGACTGATTATCTATACGATATATTTCAGGAATATTTTCGGTATACCTTGAACATACTTTGGTTTAATTTTCACCGAAATAACACAAAGGAAGAAGAAGAATTAAATTGAATCTAAATTCAAAAAATAACAAATTTTCAAATTAACAACATTTAATTTATTGTTGAGCATTAAATATACATTTCAGAATACTTTGGATATACCTTATAAATTCCTTTGGAATTCCCTTGGGTTTACCTCATAAATACTTTGAGTATACTTTTGTTCATTTTTAATTGAACACAAAAACAAAGAAGAAAACATGAATAATTAATAAATTATTTAAGGTGTTTGTTTGTCTTGTTCTATTCGTTGTGGACCATTAAACAATATTTGTATGTTCATTGTATAGCTTTGAAGTATATCTTAGGAATAACTTAGGTATACATTCGGCTTTCCTTGGGTATACTTTAGTATTTTCTTAAGAATTCTCCGAAAGAAATTTTTTGGGTATATCTTATAAATACATTTAGTGTACTTTGGGAATTCCATTATAATACATCGGAAATATCTCATGAATACTTTAGTGATTTTCAAAAAAAAAAACAAAGAAAAAGAAGAAGATAATAGAATTCAATCCAAAATTAAAAACTATCAAAAAATTCAAAAAACTAATATAGTCAATTCAGATTCACATTAAGCATTAAATTCAATTCAACAAAAAAAAAATTTATAATTATAGCAATATTATCGTACATTCATCAAATCTAACATATTTTCTAACATAACTACTACAAAAACACCAATGTTGTTGTCGTTGAATACCGTTCTAGCAGCCGAACACTGTCGTCGTTGTCGTTGTAGTTGCAATAGCTTTTTCCATTTCAATATATACTATGAACACTGTTATTGTCATGATGTTTCAGGTAAAACAAAAGAGAGAAAGACGAAAAGTGAACAACAATCAAAGAAAAAATGGGCATAATGGAAATTGATTTCGATAAAAATAAAAAGAGAAAAAAATGCTGATATTTTTTAAAAGAAAAGTTAAAAATCGGTAACTAATCATTTTCTAGAAAGTTCTATGTATTTAAACTAATTATTGCCTCATTATGAGATATAACTCTTATAATGCAGATTTTTTTCATATATGAGATTCGAATTCTAAATATTGCTTAAAATAAAAAAAAAATATCAAACTATCTCAATCAAACGATGGTTTATTCAATTTTTTTATAAAAAAATACACTGTTGTCCTTCTAAAAAAAGTAAATAGAATAACTTTCTATTTCTTTTTCTTTAAAATTAAAACATTAGTGAGAGGATTCCTATTTATGTGGTGGAAGTTTTAATTTATTGATTAGTACAGTATCCTATTACTTTGGATAAAAATTGCAATTAGGAGGATTGTTGTCTCCAACTAGACATTATTAGTGCTTAAAACTTGATCGTTTATCAAGAAGGAAAATTTTCAAAAATGTTAAAAAATATCCAAAATATTATAAAAATATCTAGACTTAAAATTCACTTAAAATATATTAAAAATATATTCAAAGTCTACTATTAGAAATCTGTCTTATATTTACTGAAAGTATACCGAAAATTTATCAAAGATCTACATGAGGTTTATCCTACATCTACTTTAACGAAAGTCTATTGAAAGTATATCAGACATTTACTAAAGATCTACTTCATATTTACCTTACATTCACCAAAAATGTGCCAATAACTACTAGAAATCTATCTAAAATTTTCTCTCATTCATGTGACGTCTATTAATTTAGACCATAAATCGGAATGCATTCCAAGATTGAAAACTCTCAAATCAATAGAAGTTTAAATTTGAATAATAATAAAATGTATAATAAAATTATGAATTCAATTAGGAATTGTCGAAGGAATCCAAATTTTAAGATTGAATTAAAAATAATTAGAATTAATTAGAAAATTGAATTGAATTGAAGTTAAAAAAAAAAAATTAAAAGACATGACAAAAAAAAAGAAATAAAAGAAAGAAAGGTAAAAAAAAAAAAATCAGATTTTACCCACTTTGGCCTGCCACTGTAAAACAAAAAACAAATCTAAAATTAAAATTTTTTTAACCATTCTTTCAATTCCACCTCCTTTTCTATATTTTTCTTCTTATTCTCAGTCATTTTACCCATTTATATCTTTCATTTTCTCTGTGCAAACGAGAGACCTCCGTCTTCTTTAAATTTCTTCCACTTCTCCTTTTGATTTTCATCATAAAACACTACTATGCTTGAGTTAAGGTCGAAATTGAGGAAAGAAACATTGATTATTCCTTAAAGAACGAGTTTAAGATAACAGCCATCTTGAAAAGTGATCCTGAAAATTTTAAGTAGAGAGAAACTTGAGTGAAGGTAAGGAAAATTTTAGTTTCTTTAATTTTCAAGTATTCTTCTTTAATTTCTAAATCTTATTTTCTCTATCCTATTTTTCTTATGTTCTTCATTATGAGAAACCTTAGTTGAGAATCCTTTGGATTATGTGTATTTATGATTGAATAAAAGAAAATATAGAGAAAAAAAAGAGAAAAAAAGAGTTATTTTTCTATTTGGCCGAAACTTTAGTAATGGAGTTGAGAGGTGGATTTTCCTTTTTGCCATATGAAGTTGAGCACACTGTGAAGTTTTATTTGAGGAATAACGAAAATCCAGAGGAGTTGAGTAATTTTATGGATGTGGATTTTGGGTTCTAAACGGTGAAACCGAAATATTGAAGGGACAAATAATTAATTTTTAAACTTTAAATGGATTAAAGTAAAAAATTATCATATTGTGAGATTTAAATTTTTAAGACCCGAAACCTTGCAATAATAATAATAAAAATAATGAGTAAAAGAAGAATTTTAATAGCAGTTTAATTGTTAGACGAATTATGCTAGAAATTTTTTTATTTGTGTTAAATATACTGTCTGTTGTGGAGGAAATTGTTGATAAAAGACAAGACGAAAGAAAAACTTTATTGAGGGATAGGAACGAACAGTGAGATGAGGCGATTTCGGTAACAAGTCTGTGCATACTTTATTGATAATAATTAATAATTTATTTTGAAATTACATGTTAGTGTGTTTATATTTTGTATTCCATTTTGATTGCTTTACTTTGCAAATGATTATATGATTTTATAATTTTGTTTATTAAATACTTGTATGATATAGTGCGATCACTTGACATTTGACTTAAGTATTGAATTATGATGAAAGAAGTTAAAAATTGTTTATGGAATTAAAAATTAGAGACAAATAATAAATTATCGAATGAAGTTAAAATAAAGACGAAATTATATAATAAGAAAAGTATGAGCCTATAATTAGTGTTTGGAATAGAATAGAAAAGACATATTGGCATGCTAATCAGGGACAATGAGGTTTTATTGCCGGTTATTCAGAAATGAGGGTATATGACGTCCAATTATTTAGATATTTATTACATGACTGTAAGGTCACGACGACTATGTGACTCCTTATATTCTAGTCTTGATAAAATAATTTTGGGCAATTAAGTAAAGAAAATAAATGAAAGAATGATAAGATCTATTATTGCTTTATTATTAAAAAATAGGTAAGTAAAATATGGAGTAATAATACAGTTGTTTTATATTTTATTGAAAATTTATTTATAATACTAAAGTTATTACTATTGTTGTAATCTTTATTATTCAAGATTCAGTAGTTTGCAAGGTCTTTCCCACTACATTAGTAGATTTGGCCTAACAATGGTATCAAAGCCTCAAGCCTAGCAACATACACTTATTTAAGCTGTTGGCACAACTCTTCATTACATGATTTGTCACCAGTATGTGCATTTGTAAAGTGTCAACAGATCTACAAAAAGTTTACCAAAAGAAGGAAGAGACGTTGAGAGAATATGTTGAAGACTTTAACAAAGAGGTAGTGTTGGTGGATGACCTTGACCATAGTGTAGCGATACGGGCATTCATAGCAGGGATCACCTCCAAGCTTTTATACAACTCTCTGAACCTAGATAGACCACTCAGTTTTACAGATCTCATGATCTGAGCCAAGCAACACATTCAACTAGATGAGACCATGAGAGCAGATTGTGACACCTTTAAACTCCATATTTCGACGATGGCACGATCTCTAGAACGGAGGGATTCAAAACCTTTGGTTGCATTATGCAAACAAAAATGAACGATATGAGCAACCATCCTATTGGGGACAACCAGAATGCAAACGAGGGTATCAAGATCATCCCCATCCATATGATAAAAAATACACTCCTTTGAACGTTTCCATAGGGCAAGTTTTGATGGCTGCTAAACAAGCTGGAGAATAACTCAAATGGCCCGACAAACTCAATTCCAAATACCTATAGAAGAGAGATCAAAGTAGATATTGTGATTACACAGAGATCATGATCATGATACGGAAGAATATTGGCAACTCCGTGATGAGATTGAACTTCTCATACAGAGAGGATTGTTAAAATAATTTGTCCGATCAAAGGCTCAACATGAAAGATCCAGGCCAAGAGCATCCTCACAACCCAACACAAAATCTAAGGAGCCTGGAGGAACTATCGGCTATGATCAACATCATCGTAGGTGGAGTTAACTTGTTAGATCAGGCTTCTAGAAAAATAAAGAGAGGTGTTCATACGATTAGTAGCCAGAACCCACCGAATCCTGTTACTTTCTCTGGGCAAGATGGTCTCTCTCTGGTTGTCCTATGGACATAAAGATGTACTTGTCATAGATGGCCGCATCCACAACATTCTGACAAAGAGAATCCTTATTGATGATGGCAGTGTCATTAACTTGATGACCCCACAAGTGTTCCATGGCTTGAAATGGTCTACCTCAAATCTACGGTAGTCTCCATGCCATTGGTAGGGTTGGGGGGATAGCCAGTTCAAGTCGAGGGATCAATGTGGATGATGATACAAATTGCTACTAATGAAAAATATGAAGACTTTTTGGTGAATTTAATGGTCATTGATATTCCTTTCGCATATAATGTGATATTAGGAAGGCTGTTTCTCTACGATACTTATACATCCACAAATATTAGATACCTGGCAATAAAGACACCTGCCGCCAGGGGAGAGATCGTGGTAAGAGGAGATAGGACGATGACTAGCATCGCCTATATGCTAGCCCTAAAGGGAGTCACAAAGACCTTACTGTAGAAACTCTCGTAGCAGAATCAGAAGGGGAGGGTCCAATAACCATGGAGGACATAAAAATAATGATAATTGATCAGGGCAAGAGCGTTCAAGTAAGATGGAGCATGGAGGCAGAAGTAAAAAATGACATTATTGGAACACTGAAGGAGCATGTAGAAGGTTTCGCCTGGTCTGCCCAAGACATCCAAGGAGTCAGTCCATATGTGATCACAACAATCATCACAGTCACAAATATCGAAATACTTGTGATTACCAGTCTTTGCTTCGTAAGCAAGCCAGGCCAGTTAAATAAAAAAAATGGAGGCATGGCCCCAATAGGCAGGTAGCGATTTCTAACGAAATAGATAAACTACTAAAAGTGGGTTTCATCAAGGAAGTTTGTTACCCCGAATGGGTTTCAAATGTCGCGATGGTGAAGAAACCCAATAGCAAATGGCATATGTGTGTGGATTTCACTAACCTCAATAAAGCTTGCCCAAAAGACCCATATCCACTCCCCAATATCGATCAATTGGTAGACTTTACTACCGGATATGAGATGTATGCATTTGTAGATGAGTATGCAAGGTATCATCAAATACCATTGAATTAAAAGGATCAAGAGAAAATAATGTTCATCATGGACTAAGGTCTCTATTGCTACATTGCCAGACCGTTTGGACTAAATAATGCCAGAGCCACATACCAATGCATGGTGAACAAGGTGTTTAAAGATCAAATCGGCAAGAACGTAGAAGCATATGTTGATGATATGATCATTAAGACTACTAGACCTCAAGACCACTCAAGGGATATTGGTGAGGCACTCTCCCTACTCAAGAAGTATGAGCTAAAGTTAAATCTAGAAAAATGTGTTTTTCGAGTACGATCTGGAAAATTTATAGGATTCATGATCTCGCAGAGAGGGATTGAGGCAAACCCAGAAAAGATAAAGGCAGTAACAGACATGCTTCCTCCTAGAACCATAAAAAAAGGTTCAGAAGCTTAATAGAAAAATTACAGCCTTAGGGAGATTTATTTCCTGCTCATCTAGAAGATGTCTGCCATTTTACAATGCTCTCAGATGCTTGAAGAAATTTGAGAGGAATGATCGCTGTCAGAAAGCCTTTGAGGATCTCAAAACCTTCCTAGAGTCACCTTCTCTACTCTGTAGACCCGTTGAAGGAGAAACCTTGTACTAAACTCATAAAACAATTGGCATCGTATTGATTCGAGAGGAAGAGAAGGAACAATACCCTATCTACTATTACAGCCCAGTCCTACGGGGAGTAGAAACGAGATATTCAAAATTGGAGAAAGTGGTCTTTGCCCTCTATCTGACAACAAAAAAACTTCGCCTTTATTTTGAAGTATTCCATATCATTATTCGAACTTATCAACCTCTCAGAAAGATCCTACACAGGGCAGACGCTATAGGAAAGGTAGTGGAATGGGCCAACTAGATCAAAAATTTTGGGTTTCAATACGAGCCAAGAAAGGCAATAAAGGCTTAGATCCTGGCTGATTTTGTAACTGAATGTAGTATAGAAGAACGAAAGGAAGAACAACTAGGTGGGGAATCTTGGATCCTGCATATCGATAGAGCATCAGGCTCAGTTAAAGCAGAAGCCGATATCATTCTCACCAGTTCCACTGGATTCGCATATGCCATACATATATTATTTTCAGTAACTAATAACATTGCTAAATACTAAGCTATGCTCTTGGGAATCCAGGCTATAAGGAAAGTAAGACCAGTAAGTCTTATTATTCGTAACGACTCCTAACTAGTTACTCGATAGATAACAAAAGAGTTTGATGCAAAAGATGCTGAGATGCTGGCATACCTAAAAAAGGTGAAGCAACAAATTGAGCTCCTAGATAAGGAAGGTGTAAAGTGGTCAGTTGAGCAGATCTCCAAATCCTACAATATGGAAGCAGATGCATTATCGAAAATCGCATTGGAAGGGGGACCTTTTCCAACACATATGTTAACACAATCCCTCACTTTCCTAAGTCACTCTACTGATCCAGTGTTCACAGTTGATGCGGATAGTTGGATGAGACCAATCATTGAATGGTTGGAAGAGGGAAAACTCTCAAAAGAAGAATTCGAATGCATAAGCTAAGAAAAGCCCCTAAATACTCTTTTCTCGAAGGAATACTATACAAAAGATCTCATACCCACCCATGGCTTCGATGCGTAGAGTCGATGGAGGAAGAATACATCTTGAAAGAAATACATGAAGGAATTGGTGGGGCACATAAAGGTGCTGAAGCTATGGCAAGAAAAGCTCTCCTATAGGGTTACTACTGGCCAATGTTAACTAAGGATGCTAAATTCATGGTAGAAAGATGCGATAATTGCTAGAAATATAGCTATTACATCTATACTTCTTTAGATAATCATCACCCTATAAGAGCAATATGGCCATTCGCGCAGTGGGGAATTGACATCGTGGGTCCATTCCCAATGGCTAAAGCACAAAAGAAATTCCTCATAGTGGTTATGGATCACTTCACAAAATGGGTGGAAACAGTGCTAGTTGCCACCATCACTCAAAGAAGGATACAAAATTTCTTCTTTGATCAAGTAATATATAGATTCAACATTCCAAGCAAGATCATAGCAGACAATGGCAAATAGTTTGAGAACTAGGAGTTTCACCAATTTTACAAGAACTTGAAGATCGATCTCTGTTTCACTTCTGTCGCACACCCGTAGACCAATAGTATGATAGAGGTCACTACCCGGACCATTGTCTAAGGACTGCAGAAAAATTGATGGAGACCAAACGAGAATGGACAGAGCACTTAGTAAATGTTTTATGGTCATATAGAACAACAACGCAAACTATTATTGGCGAGACCCCGTTCAGACTGGCATTCGGGATGGAAATAATCACTCCTGTTGAAATAGGTATCCCCAATTTCAAGATGATCCACTATAACTAGGAAATAAATTATCATGAGGTGAGAGCCAACTTAGATCTCTTGGACGAAGTCAAAGCAGTTGCCACAATAAAAGCAGAAGTATACAGGAACAGGATAGCAAGATTATTTAATAAAGGAGTCAAACTGAGAAACTTTTAGAAGGGAGATCTTATTTTAATAAGAAAGGATATCCGAAGAGGAGCAGCTGGAGTTGGAAAGTTAGACTAAAATTGGGAAGGACCCTATATTATCACAAAGGTGATAGGCCTATCAACTTACTGGATCACCGACCATACAGGAAAGGCTGTCATTCGAACGTGGAATGCTATAAATTTGAAAAAGTATTATTATCATTAGAAGGGCCATGAGCCCAATGTAACTGATATCAATGCTTAAAAAATATGACTTCATACAATTTGCAGTGCCAATAAGGGGATCCGCGCCTAAAGAATCCGCTGAAAAGCTGAAATCCGTACAAAAATAGATTTCCACAAATCTGGGATCCGTAATTAAATGGTCTCCTCACTAAATGATGATCTTGTGAGCAAAGGATTCCTAAACTACTTTTAGATCCCCACTTATTGCATCTGGATCTAAACACATAAACAGATGAGTTCCCTAATATTCATGATTGAAAATGGATATACATATGTAAAAAATAAGTATATGTATTTGAGAACGCCGTGATGTAGCGGATTTTTTTACAAAAAAAAAGACAAGAAATTTTACAACACAACTCAAGTAGATGGGGAGGACCCAGTAGCAACATTTGCCGAACCCCCATCTGTATTGGCAGGATCAGTAGGTTGACCCTCCTCCTCATCAGAATCTTGGACAAAACTTAAGTCCAAGTCAGGGTATTTCTTCTGGATCTGCTGAAGGACAGATTCTTTAGCTTCCTTTTGTATATCAATAATCTGAAGAATAATGGAGTCCACTCTCTACATCAGCCGCTCAATCTCCTTTTCATGATTCGAGAGTAGTTGACCCCGATGTTCTGACTCCTACCTCAGCCCTTCCTTTTGCACTGACAGCTCTTCTCTTTATTCCTCGTAGGCCTTCAAATGCTCTTCTGTCTGAGTAAGTTTGCTCTCCAATGATGCAATCACACTATCTTTCGCAGTAATAGCAACCCCTGATTCTTTCTCCTGGGCAACCAGCCATGATTCCCACTGTTTCTCTTTTTCTTGGAGAGACACCTCTATCTGAGACAAGTCAGTCCTCAGATTGTCAATTATTCCCTTGGAGGCTACATAATCATTCTCTAAGGCATCAAGTTTCTCATAAGCAATGGCTCCCATCATCAAAATCTACTCAAAAGCATAAAAACTATTACATATTCCTCCTTCACAAATAGGAGGAGTAAAGAAGAGGAAACGACACGTAAAGCAGACATACTTGAAAAGGAAGGGATAAAAGCTATTTTTTGAGATTTGATCCAGTGGCTAGCCTCTTTCAGATATCGGCATCACTAGGGAATTGGAAGCCCTCTCCAGATCATAGCATATGCTCGGACACCATACTGACACGTCACTGGAGGTTCCTTTGTACCTTAAAGCAAATGCTTGGCAAAAGTCGTTGAAGACTTCTACAATATCAAATGAGGAGCCCTACTTGCAAGTCTCTTTCAATTGATCCCCTCCACAACCTCAACTCTTCTTAACTACTAGAGGTCTCTCTGCATCGGTCAGAGATAATGTAATCATTTCCCGGGTTTCTCCCGCCCCAACACCGCCTTTAGGAGGAATAAATGATTCCAACCTCGGTATGTTAGGAGAGCAGACAACCTTAAGAATTGAAGGGGGAATATCATATGGTCCACTGAGACCCTCAATAGTGGAAAGCCTTAGGACCTTAATAGGATTGGATGGTCTACCCATTTCGGGAGGTGGCCCCTTCCTCTTCTTCAAGGCCTTCACTATCTTCCGCAAATCTTCCTTTGCCAAGAACAAAGCAAAGTTAGCAACGTGCTCTACATCTTAACTTATGAAACAACCAACATACTACAGAATAATACAACCTCCCGTGTTAGCCATACGTTCCTGCAGATCATAGATAGACCATAGAGAAATATATTGCTATCCCCCCACAGGAGCATTTTTCTTAAAGAGTGCTAATCCATCCTCCTCCGCACTCGAAAGCTCAGGCCTTTGATCCATTTTATCTGGATGAGCATTCCATATTAAAAGGAGATCCTTCCATCCCTCAAAATTACTAATAAAAAAGAATTTCTTCTTTCATGAAGGGTGAGACTTGGGCAAATTAGTAAATATGGCTCCTCTAGGGTGAGCCTGGATATAGTGATGCTCTTTCCGGTGGTTCAAGACAAACATATGTTGGAAAATATTGAGACTCAATGAGATTGTCATCTCCTTACAGAGGTTCATAAAAGTAATGATCATAAGCCAACTATTAGGAGTCGGTTAGCTCACTAGGATATAATACATCTCTCATGTATCTCACAAGAAGCGATGGAGGGGGAACCGTAACCCACTTTCAGGAACTCCTCATATACTCCCATTTTATTTCCCTTCATAGTGGTAATGCCCTTCTTTCCTGCAACACTTAGAGAATACGAAGATGTTTCTCATACATGGTACTCTTTATGAAATCCACAAACCACACACCCTCGTGAGAACAAACATGAAGTAGATGTTGTGAAGGTCCAGGTGGGGGAATGGCACCAGTGGAGGATGAGGGCTGAGAAATTGGCACATCTTGATCCATAGTAACCCTACCGAAGGTAGAAGGTCGAGAGGACAGATCCCTAATAGCCGAGGCAAAGGGACTTCGTCAGGTTCATCTTCACCAGGTGGGGATGAGACCTTAGAACATTTCCTACATTCTAGGAAAACTTCCTCTGACTTCGAGTTAGAAATGTCCACAGCATTAGTCATCGTATCCCTACATGTTACCGAGGTATCAGACCTCCCCGGAGAGCTCAAACCCTTATCGTACTCCATGACCTTAGTCCCACTCTTCGAATCAGAAACTAACGTGCATAACATACAAAAAAAGGAAGAAGAAGAAGAAAGGGGGCAAAGTTTTCTTAAAAACGCTCAATCTAAACAAACCCAGAAAAAATAATATAGGGAGGGAAGAAAAACTTACTTGAGAGACTCATTACACGGTTTGAAAGTTGTCGAAGGATAGAAAAATAGATGGCTAGAAGAGAAGACGGCCTGAGAAATTATGAAATTGTTGAAGGACGCATAAGAAAACCTAGAAGAACACAGCGGTAGAAGAAAATGAAAAGCCTAGAGAACTTAAAAGATATGAAAAGAAATCGTATATGAGGCAGTTGAGCTAGGAAAAAACAACCGAGCGCCACGAGGTATAGGTCATTATTACAGGTGTTATTCCCGAAGCAACAATAGTTTTTGAAAATAAAAAGGCGCCAACAGATAAGCTTAAGCTGGTTGTAACAAAGTCTAACAAAGTCAACATAAATGATCAACCCTTTAGGGAGAAATATGATAACAAGAAGAACAAATCCACTGATCCTAGTACAAAGATATGTTGGGGATGTTATGATCCTATTATCCCAATACGAAGACACTCCGAAGCTAGGAGAGCAAATCCACTAATCCAATGATCCTAATACGGAGACACTCCGAAGCTAGGAGAGCGAATCCACTGATCCTATGATCCACTACGGAGACATGATGAAGCCAGGAGAATGAATCCATTAATCCCAGTACAAAGACATGCTGGGGATATTTTGATCCCACGATCTCGCAGCAAAGACAAGATGGGAATAACCAGACCATCATGTCACCGTTAGACAATCCCATATCACGAAGATCAAGATCCCTATATAGTCACACTTCTGATCTCCATAACTTGATGTACATAGATCATCATAAAGACAAAAAGTACTGCACAGATGTAGTTTATGGAATAGAGTACCAAAGTGACAAGTAAGGAGCATTAAATATGCGTGCGGCTCGAGCACGGTCCAGGATGGCTTGCGTAAATGGTAAACTAACAATCATGCTCTAACAAAGCCATTTTAAGCCATATTATATTAGAGAATGACAAGACACATGACGAAAGAAAAGATTATAAAAACCTAGATGACATGCTCATGGGATAGGTAAACTAGACATTTTTCTAGCTACACTTTCTCATATGTTTTCTTCCTCTTACTAACTTAAACATCAGAGTGGCTCTACTGGGGTATTTCAGTCAGTCATCCTTTTTCAGCCTCGTAGGAACTCAAAGTTAGGGAAGCCATAAGTTATCAACCCTGACTACTGGCATAGTTGAAGTTGCCACCGGTGCTATATCCATTAGAGTCGATGGGTATTGACCAACTCTCTCTTGGTGTGGACCTCTTCCCTCACGGAGGACGATGCTGTAGAAAAGAACATGGCTACAATAACACCAACCATCTATCTTGCAAATATCTTTGAAAAAACATTTAGTAAAATTGAAAAGGCATTTAGTATAAATAAAAAAAAATATTATATATATTTTTGAAATAAAAAGTTAAAAGTATGTAGTTTGTGAAATTTCCTCTGTCAAGAAGTAATGCTATATATGCTACATTGAATTTTGATATATTATTTGGAATATGATAATCAATAATGATAACAATATATTTTTAAAGTCAGCACTTAAAATCATTTTTTTTTCTTACTGGTAAAGCTCAGTTCTATTTTTTATATATAAAAAAGTATTAAATAGCATTTTTCCAATAAAAATGTCACAAAAATTAATGCCTACTATAATATGGAAAAATTTATAATAAGGAGGATCCATATTAATGGAGAGATACAAAATTGAGACATCCAGTAGCTCTTAAAAAAAGTTTTTTTTTTTTCATTAGGAATACCATGATTTATATAATAGAACATAATAATCTTCTTACACATTATAAAGTTATTAAATTCTCATTAATATTGGGGGATGGCGACAATAAAATTCAAATTCGAGGTCAAAAGTTTTCCATAATTCTCACTAATTAAGCTATCAAGTTAAAAGTCCAAACATAACTTTGTCAAATTTCACAATTATATCTAATTTTTTTAAAATTTTATTTAAATAATGTGAACTTTCATTAATTGGGACTTGTGTGAACTGACTGAATGAAATAACTAATACTGATATGATTTAAATATGCTAACTAAATTAAATAATTAGATAAAATAGTTGACACTCTAATCCAATTATCCAATTATAATTGAATATATTTCAGTCATTATATTTAATCCATATAAATACTAGCTGTTCTATTCAGTCAATTTATGTAAGTATTAGCTAGAATTTGAGATAGGTTATGTGCTATCCAAATTAGATTTGTTTCAAAAATGAAAATTCATATAATTTAAATAAAATATTTTTAAAATTGGATATAATTTTGATATCTTGAAAGTTTAAATTTTTTTTTTTGTAATTTTTTCTTTATTTTAAATTTAGCTAAATCGGAATTCAAATATTATTCGAATTCTAATGAGTAGCATCATATAATTTCATTTATATCATGACAATGATTTGATAATTTTTTGTGAAGTTGATGTTTTAGTACAGTGGTAAAGTAAGGACCTATAGAAGCAAAAGGTTAACTCTTATTAAAAAAAAAAATGAATTTGATAATTCATGAAATTTGTAATAAATTAAGATTAGCTTATCATAGATGGGATGATAATGGGTACGAGTTTTGTAGGTACTTGCATATATCCGTACCTGTTTAAATCACAATAGGTAACTTAATTAGGATTTTGGGATGAGTTTTGATAATAATTTTTAAATCTTTTATGGGTTGGTAGGGTATGGATGAAAGCCATCAGGTATCTGCTATCCGATTATATATATATATATAATTTATTCTATTGAAATTTAATAAATTTAATAATATAATTAATTATTTTTTATGTATTTCTAAAGATTAATGAACTACAAATGTAATGAAATTTTGAGATTGAAATATCATTTTTTATATAATAATGGATAATATATAATTTTATTATTTTAATATTATTTTTAAACAATTTGATAAATTATTTTAAATTTAAATGTGTTGAATTAAATTTTATGTTTTATTATATCAATTTCATTTGCTTTTGTAATAGTTTATAATAGATTGTTTTTATATTTTTAAAAATTTTAATTATTCAATTAGTTTAAATTTTGTTTTAATTTAAAATTTTGAGTAATAAATGAGTAAGTAAACGGATTCGAATATTAAACAGGTATTATTAACTGGATTTGGGACGGATACATGTATTAATATTGAATTTTTTAACGGATTTAGAACGGATTCAGATAATGATATATATAATCAGATTCAGATAGAATAATTTTTTCGAATATTCTATCTGTTGATATTTCTAATTTGGATAAATTTAATCTAAAAATGGGTTCATGTCCGGGTAAAAAACTCTTATCCAGTCAAGGTTAGAGATTGACCAAAATTTGACTTAAATGATTACTGAATGGTTTACAGCATCAGCGATCAGAGTACATTTTGATAGAAAGTAATTATGCTAAACAATGTATATGATTTTAATTTTAAGTCTTGAGTTAATTGATTGGTAGACATAATGATTGAATTGTTAGTAATTTATATTTACAATGAACTATCCTACACCCACTTTCACAAAAAAAAAAAAAAAGGGCCTAAACCCATTTCCCATCTAAACAAATATCACAACCCAAAAATTTTATTTTGTTTGCTTGACAATAGTGGACCATGAATTAACTCAAGTCATATTGTATTACTAAAACTAGAACATTGAAACTATACCACAAGAAAACCAAATGATTTATCCCGTTGGCAAAACACTCATTTAAATGTTTTAAAGAAATTACATATTCACAATTCAAATTTAAAATTTCTGATTAAGCTTGGAGGGTCTTATACCAACTTATTCAATTCCTCTTAATAACTATCCTATTTTTTGTGTGTATAACCAACAGATTTCTAGAAGTCTATGAATTCTGAATACTCCAACTCGAGTTAATTATTGGCTTATTATGGGGTAAAACTCTTCCGGTGCAAATTTTCTCCATACACAACACTTAAACTCGAAACCTTACTTAAGAGGAAGAAGCGCCAAACTACCTCAATCAACTATACAGGTCTACCCCGTTATTTTAATATCACCATGTGGCTCCATATTACTAGAATTTAATAAAAGAAACAAGTAAATAAGTTTACCATGACTTTTAGGTCAATGATCTTGGGTCTTATAGTTCAAAAGGGCTAGGGTGTGATTCCTGGAAACTAGTTAGAGAGGTAGATGTTTATGAGAATAAGCAGGCGCATATGGCATCAACTTATACTTCTATTGCCGGCCTTTTTCTTTTTGGCATCAACACATGATAATCCAATTAGAAAACACAAATTGACGAAATATTTCCACATTGATGATTTTTCCAATGCTAATTACTATTTCTAACCAGGAAAATGTCATTTGGCATTTAGCATCAAATCTCGGAAAGTGAAGACGCATACTTTTTCGCAATATCTACTGAAACATTAAAAATGGAGGGACTACACCGGCTTCCTTGTGGTGTCAATTCACAAGTGAAAGAGGATTAAGAATACAGAACTGGTTGCTCAATGCAATCTGAGCAATCTTAGTTTCACAAGAACAATAATGTTGCATCGAGCTGCTGTAGGAGTACAAGCAGCAACGTCAATTTGCCCTCCTGACTCTGAAAAGCAGCAAGCAGCTGTAGTTCTTTTCATTATATCCAGCACTGCTCTCAATCACAGGGCACTAATCTTGCAGAATTAACTATGATATAACTGTTGGAAGTTATTTTAGATCGAAGAGAACTCTAAATTTTGGTCAAAATTAGAGATTTCAAAATTTTAATTTAACCGAAATATGTAATCATATATTTGTTAACCTCGAGTATTTATCCGTAATTTTTACAAATCATATTTTACAATTTTTATAGATAATATCTATTTACCAAAATCATTCCATAATTTTAAAAATAAAATGGAAAAATAAAAAGGTTAAGACAAATTTTTTAAAATCGAATTCACCAAACATGCAAATTAAGCAAAAATATAAAAAATTTTAATTGTTTTTAATAAAACTTTTTTATTAGTCTATAATAAAAAAAATATCTTATTTCTATAAATTTTATAAACTACTAATACATTAGGAGTTTTTCTTAGTATTTTTCCTTCGGTACCCTTGCCAAAGCTCCTTAGATCAAGTATACAAAGAAGGAATTTGCAACAGAAAAAAAAAAAAAAAAACAGAGGCAAAAGCAAACTAGTATTATACAGCTAACACCTTTTTATGACAAAAAAATCTTCATAATTAATTATAGAAGTTACCAGCCCAACTAAAAAAATTGACTAATCCACCTTCAAATAAAACCCAAAGAAAAATAATAGAACCGAAGAAAAAATTCAACCCAAATAATTAAGGAGGCAGAGGAATTAAAGAACCAATAGAAATGGAGAAGGAAGTGGTTGAATTTTTTCACTAATTGGTTGCTTTAATATATATATATCTTCTCTTCTTCTTGTGAAAGTAAATAATGGCGCATTAATGTAACTTTAAATTATCTCTATAATTTTAAACACTACTATTAACTAAAGAATTAATATTTTATTCTACTAATTATCGTAATTACATTAATATACAATTACAGTTAAATTAATTAATAGTTTAATTAAATTATGATAATTTTAATTAAATTTATATATGAAAAATAATTAAGATTAATCAATAATATAAGTAATTATTTCTAATTTAATTTTCAATTAAATTAATCCCTACATCATAAATATTGATTAACCAGTTTATTTAATTTGAATGCGACTTATAAAGTCAATAATTTTATTAGAATGAAAATATAATATTAAGTATTTAATATTATATCGGACACTATTTCTAAATTTCTCGTATATCCGGATATATTAAATATCCTTTCAAAATTTTTATTTTAATTACTGATAAAATTTCACATATTAATTTAACATCTACATCATAATATTAATTCTTCTCGTTATGATCCCAATATTAATTAGGGTCATAGTACATCAAAACCCTATTGATCAATATACTAATGAGTGATAATTTGCGTTTTGATTAAAATAAGATTTACTATTATTAGTCTAACTAATAATATCGATCTCATATCAAATAAATCATATTTTTCTTAGCCAAGAATATATTTTATCATAACCAAAATATCAATTGTCACACCCACAAAACGGGCTTAAAAGTTATCAAGATCTTTTGGGGTGTTAAAAAGGTTGGTGGCATGAAAACCAAGAGAGAGTTGAAGTCAATGTTATGCACTATCCGTGCAAGCTTAGTTAGGCAAGTTCTGTGCACAACTTGTGTCGTGTCGGGATGAGGTTTTTAGGGCATTGAGTGCAACCCATGCAGGCTGTAAGATCCGTGCTTGGTGTCAGTATGTATATATATATATATACTTGAGTTCACTCTCATGCGGTCACAAATTCATTTCCACCCATTCTTACTCAAGAGAAAATCCTAAAATCACTTTCTTCTCCTTCCTAAACTTGAATCCAACTCAAAGAACACCCAAATACTTGAGAAAAACATCATTAAACCTAAAGATCTTCACTTGTAAGTGTAGTTTGAGAAAAAAAAAAAAGAAAGAGATTGTGTAAAGGAGGAAGAAGGACAAAGGAGCCCAACACCAAATCTGACCTTGGGGAGAAAGCTAAGGAGATTTTGGTAAGTTGTACACTACTTTACCTACTTTGATCTTTAATTTTCTTTGATTTCTCCTCTTTTCAAAAGAAACTCGAAAATCTACCTAGGGTTGGGGGGTTTATAATCAAAATGTGGAAGAGTAGAGCAAGATCTTGTGATTTAAAAAGTTAATCCGTGTATAAAAGAGTAATCATGAACCTTTGACCTTGTTTGGAAATACATTTTGGGCGAGAACCATGGTATTAAGGGTTTATAGCTTTCATTTATGATTTTTATGCAAGCAAAGTTATTGATGAGTAAATATTTGTATTATGAGCTCCTCAAGACCCTTGAGGCAACT
>CATIWF010003424.1:0-13197 GCA_949630135.1 Balakata baccata | reverse complement strand
GAGGGAGAGTATACCCACGGCCTCTTGTTGGGATCATTACTCGGAAATCTCTGGCCAGAGTGGAACTGTCATGAAGATAGTCTTCTGTGACATGTCTAATTGAGTAATGAGTCTCAGTGACAAGATCTAAACTCACTTGGGCTAGGTGTGACGTAGTCAGTCTAGCGGGAGCTGACACATAGTCCATGCTCTGAACCGAGTGGGGTATAGAATGGTGAAAGGAGGAGTTGCACATATTGTTGTCTATGGAAAGGTTCGTAGTCAAACCACTAACTTTCCGGTCAATTGGGGATCATGATGTGTTGCTAGATACCGCTCATGATTTGCTTAAATTATTTGATAATTTAAGTGGCCAACATAACCGGGAACTTAATGGGTCACACGCTTTGGAGATGTAAAAAATGAGTAAAATGGCTTAGGATGAGATCCAAAATATGAGAAAATTATTTTGAATAGGTTCACGATAAGATCGATGGAAAAAATCGTTCGGGAGGGTTGAAGGGGCCGCTAGCCTGGCAGGCCTGCCGATTGGGCTGCCAAGCAGGCCCAGGCGGGCTGCTGTGCGCGCTGGCGCACAGCTGCCTGCAAGTGGCACTTAAATGGCCTAAATGGCCATTTAAACCAATTCACTATTCATGTCTCTTTACTTTCTCCTCTCTTCAATTTGGATCTACTTTTCTGATTTTCTTTTGGATCTAAAAGACCCCAAAAGACAGAAAATAGATAAGGAAAAATTTTTGGGAGAAGAAAAATTTTTGGAGACAACAAGAAAATTAAAGAGTTTAATTTTCTTCTTATATGAACATACATCATTGCTAGCACTTTGAGGTATGTTCAAGTCATCTCCCTAGTGGTTTCATCCTCTCATCTTCGCGTGGATATTGTTAGAGACAATCCAAGATTGGATTGTTGTGGTTTGCTATAACCCAACAAGGTGAGAAGTTGAAGAAAAATCAAGAAATTATAAAGGTATAAATTCTGAATTTTTCTTTGGTTAAGTTAGTTTTAATTGGCACATGTATAATCATTTGATTCGGGTTTTGAAAATTTTTATTTTCCGCTGTGTTATATGTATGTGATACATGATCAAAACCCTTCACAAAGTGGCTTCAACTCTGAGAGCGCCCTTGGCCCATTATGCTAGCAATTATTATTATTATCAGTTATCAATCAAGTTGGCTTTATCTCTGAGAGCACACTTGACTAAGGCACAAATATATACAATTATGATTAGGTGGGCAAGGTGGCTTCAGCTCTGAGAGCGCCCCTATTCACAACCCGTATCTGGTTGTCTAGTATAGAGTAAATGGGAAAAATCACTAAATGAACATAAAAAGAAAAATGTATTAAAATGTTATGAATACTGGAAAGGCCTCCGCTTACTAGGTACGCTACTGTTGATGTTGCATTAAATGATTTGACATGATAATATGATGTTATTGATATGAATGGTAATATGGAAAGGTTGATTCCCATTGCCTTTATGTTAGGCTCACAAGAATCTTGTTGTTGATATCTTCAAGAGAATGATTTCTTGCCAAGCTTCATCATAGAGTTGATGAGTTTGATGATCCTATTATACATATTACTTACTTTCTCATTAGGCTTCATATCAAACAATTCATACTCCCTACAAAGCATTTGGAGCTTTTTACTTTTAACTTGGTTTGTTCCTTCGTGCTTTGTCCTTCGAGCATTCCAAATATCCTTTGTAGTCCTCAAATGTTCAATCCCATTGTACTCTTCTCTATTCAAGGCACAATAGAAAATGTTGGTGGCCTTTTTGGTTCTCAAACTGGCCTTGGTTGTGCTCTTTGGTCCACTTGCTTCCTAGAAATGGCACTTCTTTTCCACTCTCATCCTTTTCCATAGGAGGAGTCACCATTCTTCAATGATGTCCCAAAGACTGACACCTTCACTATCCAAGAACATCTCATAGACATAATACATTCCATGAAAAAATAGAGGTCTTGTGTAGCTTGGTTTATGAATGTCTGGAACTTGACTTGTGGAGATCATGATCCTTACTCCAATATGATTAAATCTTCACAAGAGGAGATCTTGCTCTGATACCAAATGAAAAACCACAAGTACCAAGGGGTAAATTGGTGATTCTTTATTGGAATAGGAAAATAAAAATATAAGCAATGAAAAGCAAGAGAACACAAACGATTTATACAAATTCAGCTTTATTAGCCTAATATTCTCCCTAACCTCAGTTAAGAGTTTCAATCCACTAATAATCTACTTCAAGGTGTAGATTAAACCCTTACAAGCTTAAATAAGCTACCCAAGTGTTTTAACCCAAGGCTTACACTCAAACCCTTACAAATATTTCAATCCCCAATCTAATACACTCAATCTCATTTTTGAGCTATTAATTGCAAGAAAGAAATTATACTTAAGCTCTTGAAGGATTACAAGAATTAAAGGAGAGAAAGAGAGGTAGCTAGAAGAAATAATGCACAATTAATGATTTGAAGTAATTTGCAATTTATCAATTGTTCTCTACATATTGGAAGACTTAAATGAAGGTATTTTATACTCCCTTTAAAAAATAGAGTCGCTTGGAGTGCATTCTAGCTGTTTATGGTCGTTGAACTACCTCTGAAAAGCAATTTGTAGCATTAAATGCAACATGTCACGGGTGTGACAAAATCCTTCACGATTGTGACACAATCTTGAATTTCAAATAAAAACTCTTCCTTTCTACTGTCACGGCCGTGACAAAATAGTCAAGGGCATGACATTGCCTTTTCAGCCTTGTACTGAAGAAATCCAACTTCAACAGTCACAGACATGACTAAGGCTCTGGTTGTTGGATTGTGATCCAGGTGGTGAAGTCTTTTGGATCTCTTGGCTTGTTTCGGACAAAAACTTCACGGGCGTGACAGATAGAGTCATGGGCATAACTGGCTTTTCTTGAGCGTGATTTCACTTTGTACGAAAGTGATTTTGTCCAAACTTGGAGTTTTACTTCATCTTTAATTGTCATGAGCATGACACTTGGTCTGATTGTGAAGATTGATGGTGAAACCATTAGTAAATGCCTCCTTTGTCCAAAATTTGATTGTTAAAGACTTAAAAAATATTTAGCTTGATGGCTTATGATTTAATATACCTAGTAAAGACTTAAACACTTGAAATTATTGAATCTTATTGCATAATTATTTATGATCATTAAAATAACAGAAATAACCCTCAAGATTCAATTATTATTATTATTATTATTATTATTATTATTATTATTATTATTATTATTATTATTAAAAGTAAAAAGTAAATTAAATTAAATCGCATATCGATCCAATTTGATTCGCAGTTGTGTTATAGATTAGATTAAATGTTATATCTAATGAGCATCAAACCGACCTATAAACACTCCTAATTAAAATCACATAAAAAATCTTATTCAATAAAAAGAAATTAAAATATATTATCATTATTTAAAAAATAAAAAAATGTTTTTTTTTTGGCAAGGTTAGCTCTTTTAACGTTCTCATTTTGAGAAATTAAAAAAAAATAAATCAATCAACATACCCCCTGCCCATTTAGCTGTCCCAGAGTCCTTGAACATAAGCAGTCAACACATGTATTTAAAATGGACACCTCAGCACCATTATAAAATATAAAATTAAAAAATTAAATAGCCAAAAAAAATATGAAATTTCATATTTGTATTAAAAATAATATATAATTTAAGTTTTTTCAATACTGAATTTTTAATATTTTATTAATTAGATATTCCGATCAATTTAATTGTTGACATATCCGAAATCTTCGGTGAGTAACCTGTGGCAGCTCTAAATTTTTTTTTTTTTTTGAAGATTTTGTTTGAGTCTCATAATATTAACTTCTCAGAAAACAAAACGTAGTAGAGGGATAAATCAAGCATTTTAGGTAAAATTTAAAGGATCTAGTGACTAGTCATATCTAGATAAAAGGCTTGTTTGAGGCCGTTGTTTTCTAGAGTTATTTTTACTTTGTTCTTTGACTATAAAAACGATAACATTGTATTTTAATTTTAAAGTATCGATGAATCAGTTGTTCAGTCAAAAAAATATATATTTACAAAAAAATTTATATACGTCAGTAATTATTTTTTTTCCAAATTGATCGAAATGTCTAAATTTGATAAAATGTTAAAAGTGCATTCATTTAATCAAAAAAATTAAAAATATATATTATTTTTTATTCAAATGTGAAATTTCAGATTTTTTTTTTATACAATTTGGTCAATTAAAAAACTCTTGAACTTTTTCATGTTTCTTTTAACAACCTTAAGAACTTGTTTGTTATACAAAATTTTGGAATTAGAATGGGATTTTCCTTCTAAATTTAGATGTGGTATTTTATTTATTATTGAATAGGATTCTCATTACTTATTTTTCTAAGATTTCAATTCTTTATTTTTATGTAATATTGGAAATCCATTTCCTATTTCTGCCAATAAAATATATATTTATTCTATTAATTGTATTAATTTAAATAACGGCGGATCCACATAGTGGAATGGGGTGACAAACACTAAAAAAAATTAAAAGTTCTCTTCTATATATAATAATAAAAAATATAAATATATAAAATTGCATCTCCAAATATTCAATTTATCAATATTTCATTCAGATTCCAAATATACAATATAAATTTTCTAATTATATTTTTTGACTTATTTCAATTCATAATCTAGTAGTTTTTAGTTTATAATCGTAATGTTTATATTATAGTTAGTTTTATTTATTATCGTATTCTACTAATTTTATTTAATGTTTAGTCACTTTTATAGTAAGGAATTTATTTTTAAATATTAACGATGACGATATTATAAATTGTTTTCAAAATATGATAACTCGTCCATAACGATTATAATTTTTTTCTTTCCATTTTTTCTCTTATATCAATAAGTTATAATTTAGAATTACATGTATTATGATAAATATTATTTATAATTTTCTATCTTATAGATTTGCCACCCATAAAAAAATTTCTGAATCCGCCACTAAATTTAAATTTAAATCTACTTAGATAGAGTTATGTAGGTTGTATGTGAATACTCAAAACTTTTTTTTTGTTCTTAATTATCTAATTTCTTAATTTATTTACTAATCATTTAATATTTTTTATAATTATTTAAAAAATTAAATAATATTAATAATAATTTAACAGATTTTTTAAAATATATATATATATAAAATAGAAAAAAATTAAACATAAAACATATAGTGTTAAAAAATAATTACTAATATATGCTCATAAAAATATTAAAATAAGGCTGATTATAAAAATTTATAAATCTTTTAATTTTATGCCTCTTATTTCTAGAATCACACCAAACTAAAAAAAATAGAATTTCAATTCTTATTACATGATATACTAATTAAAAATATTAGAATTTTAAAGCAAAATTTTAAGAATAGGATTCCATTTCTAATTCTTTTTGCATACCAAATATAACCTAATGGTGAAATTGAGAAGAAAAAATCGTTGAAAGGAAATTAAAATAGAGGGGAAGCCTCAATTAGAGATTTAGAGGTATTTTGACAACGAAACACCAAATTGTACATACTATAGAACAACATGCAGAAGATATGGTTAAAACTATTTGATAACTAGGGTGGCACTACTAATAAATACGACATTTACAACACGATACAAATTCAATACAAAATTAGTAAGTTAGGATAGCATTTTGTTGTCTTTGTATTATAATTGTGTCAATTTGATAAAAATATCGTATCGTATTACGAATTGACTTACCAATACGAAAATAACACATTTAACTCGTATATAATTCATGTCGTATCGGATTAATACATTTAATTTGATACATTTATAATTTACATACATATTAACTAAATTATTGAAGATATCATGGAACTGAATATAAATGAAAAAGGAACAAATCCAACGCATTATATATCAGTCAAGGAAGATTAATTAGAGTGCAGTGGAGTTTGAGCAATCAAATTTACAGTTTACAATTTTATATGGTTTTTTATTCCTAATGGAAAGACATCAATTACTAGTTATATTTTATTTTAATTAATTTTAGTTTGTATTTTTTATTAAGATATTTTAAAAAATGTTTATTTACAAATAGTTTATATAGTTTTATTATTTTGTGTATATTCTTTATATAATTTAGTATTTTATTGTGTTAATATTAATTAACTGTATTTGAGCTTTCTTTATTTAAAAATTGATTGCATTACTATTTATTATATTGGATTATAATGTGCTAATGGATCGAATTAATTAAATCGTATTATATTAATTTCATTCAAATTATAGATTAATTGTGTTAAATATATCATGTCGTGTGGATCGTATTTGTATTTGAATTTTAAATTAATGGATTTTATATGGATATGCCCATGTGAGCTTGATCCAATCCAAAATCTAAATAGAAAAATACAAAATGAAGTTATTTTGATAAATAACTATAGAATCTACTATATACATTCTTCTTCATCTTCTTCCTCTATGAATTCTCATTCTCTTAATTCATCCAAGAGAATCAAGAAGTGTTCATATCATGGATTTGAATCCGATTCTAATAACTGGACGTTCCCGAAGCATTGAAATCATACGAATTGGGTTCCAAAGATAAGTTTCCATTGACCTGTATTATTTTACATAAATATAATTAACTTAACGTATCATATTCAAATTGACTTTTATCGTATTATGAATATATTAAGACATGAAACGAAAACAACCCCTGTCAAGAATTGCCACTCCTACTGAGAGCAGAATATCAATATTGCAATTAAATTCTTTAGTTTTTCTTTTTCAAGGCAATCATCACAGAAATGCATGTACATGAAGAATACTGTTCAATAAATTTTATGTAAGAATGCTCATTCTATATAGGGAAATTATTAAAAGAAAAAAAAAATCTTATAAAATATCACAATTATATGTGTTTCTAAAAATATTTTATATAAATTACATAAAATTTCATTTTTTAAATAAATTTAATTTTTGTAATATATAATTAGTCTCAAAACCTAACTGGCACTTAAATAGATTGACTAAATGAATTAACAAACACTGATGTAAATTAAATATACTAACTGAATTAAATATATCTAATTATAATTGGATAATTAGATTAGAACATCAGCTATTTAATCTAATTATTTAATCTAGTCAATATGATTCTAAAAATATTTTATATAAATTATATAAAGTTTTATTTTTTAAATAAATTTAATTTTTGTACCACATAATCAGCCTCAAAACCTAACTGGCACTTAAATAGATTGACTAAATGAATTAACAAACACTGATGTAGATTAAATATACTGACTGAATTAAATATATCCAATTATAATTGGATAATTAGACTAGAACGTCAGCTATTTAATTCAATTATTTAATTTAGTCAATATATTTAATTTATACCAACACCAATTATTTCATTTTGTCAATACACATAAACATCAGTTAGTTTCGAAAACTAATTTCATACAACTAAAATTAGATTTGTTACAAAAAAAAATTGGAGTTAATTGTGAAATTTGACAAAAATAAGATTTTTTTTTAATTTTCCCTTCTATATAATATATAACATACATAATGAAAGAAATTGTTCAAAAGAAACCACAATTTTACCAAATGTAGCCTGACATTAAACTATAAATAACAAAACACAGCCAAGCCAAAGATAATAAATTAGCTGTTTAGGATTGAGAAGTTTGCTACCTATAACTGCAGCTACATCAGAATGGGATCGGACTGAACTTTACATGATTCCAGAACACTTCTTGTAGCTTCCTTCACCAGTTGTCCACTGACAAAGTGTTGACGGCAAACAGGCATATATACATCTGAGCCAGCAATAAGTTCAGTCTCTGTCTGTGCTGACTTCCTTAAAGTGAAGAAGGCTCGTTTCCCACAAAGTTCACATCGTGCAGTCAACTTGGTTACAGTATCAGCAAGTGGAATTATGTCAAGCACATAACCAAAGCTCCTCCTGCCAATCAAAGTTGTTTTCCCATCAACCGGTGAAGTCAAAAGTGCTCGCCCAGTGCGCTCAAGTTCTCAGATGAAGCACAAAATAAATTCATCGTTTTATATTTAATTAAAATGCATTTTTTTCAAAATGCTATAAATTAGAATTTTTATTTTAATAGATAAAATTTGAATATAAATCCGTTATAACAGACTATTAATTACTATTATTAGCTTTAAATACTGAATTCCTATATAACTCTAGATTTTTTTTTATTTTTTGAGAATTATGGAATTTTTTTTATTATGAGCAGTATCTTTTTATAAGTTATAATTGTTACTTGATTATATTTGCTAATATTTATGATTTATATTTTTAAGTACATTATTTTATATTACTTATACATTATATTAGAATCTTTACGGTTTGCTTCATTCGGGTGAGTGTTATTTTTACACTTTGCACTTTAAGGCAATAGCAAGACATATCGCCTTAGATGTGACTATCACTTTTAACTACATTACCATCCACAGGAATTTACATGGTTGTAAAAGTATCCGGTTAAGATATCAAAACTCTTTAGTACCAAGTGACTAATACCACTCAATCACATCAATAACATGGTAAGAATAAAGAGAAACTTGCGGCATATTAATCCAATAGCTTTGAACTGAATCTCCCTCAACTAAACCAAAAGGAATTGACTTGAGAAAAAAAGGTCTTATTTGAAAACCAAGTTGTGGAGGCTTGAAATAGAAATAGAAATTGAAAAGTTGAGCAAGTGAATGTTGGAAGGCCATTGCGTTACATATGAAAAGGTCTGAAAACTTAAAATTGCTAGCTGATGTTAATAGAAAGCTTCAGAAATTGCTTTGTTACTTTAATAGTCGGGTAAGCTGTTGCACAGTTTCATATTAATCAGCATCAAATTCACCTATAATTTACTATCCTGAATCAGACAAATGCCATCTAGATAGCACAAACTTCCTTTACTCATTGGCCATTATTTGGAACCATGATGATAATACTAAAAGAAATATACATTGGGCTGTACCTCAGATAGTCCCCATCAAGACCAGCTACAATTATAGTTTTCCCATCAGTATCCGCAGCACTGCAGCAGAATTCGTAAAGATCTTCGAAAAATTGAGCTTCATCAATACCAATGACATCAATCTGTCAACAGGAAGGGTAATGAGAATGCAAGAAACATCTTATCATACAAATTAATCATAAATTTAAACAAGCAGTGAGGAACAACACCAATTTACAACAAATTTAAAACCTAAAAAGCAAATGTCTCCACTTTTTTGCACTTATATATAACATTAATTAACTAATTAAATCACTCATATCAGTATCAGGGATGGGGACGGCTCCAGTACGGGGGCAACAGGACACTTGCTCCATAAAATATTTTTTAATATTTATTTTTTGGTCTGAATCTTGCCCCACTTAAAATAGTTAAAATTAATTTTATATATTTTATGTATTAAGTTATTAAAATATGTAAAGAGAAATTAATATGTGATATTTTTTATTTTATTTTAATATTTTATTTTTTTCACTTTTCTTTTTTACCTTAAAATTTTTTCGTTCACTCATTTTTTTCTATCTATTTTTTACTTTCATTTTCTCTACTACCTATCAAACCTATAACTTTGTTTTCCTTCCTTCTTTATTTTATCTTGGAAGAAAACAAGAAATGAATCACAAAAAAATGTTAAAAAAATACCTCCAACCACATAGAAAGTCTATCTCTTCTCATACAAAACAATAATATTTATAATTTATATTATTATATCATGTTTTAATTTTAATGTTATATATTTATAAATAATATTTCATGCTTATATTTTTTAGAATATCAATAATTAATATTTTACACTTTTATTTCAATATTATATAAGATATCTTTTCAAAGTCTTCTTTTGATAGGTGAATTTCACTCATAATCCTCCAATTATATAACTTGTAACAACTCGGTATCCAAAAGATTATTTGTAATACAAAAATACCTCAATTATCTAATTTATAACAACTCGGTACCTAAAAAATTATTTGCAATATAAAGGTACCTCAATTTTTATTTTGTAACACGAAAGTATCTCAACTTTTATTTTGTAACTAAATAGTACTTTCGTATTTAAATGTTAATCTCTCTAACATAAATGCAATATAAAATATCCACATCAAATAAATTTTAATAAAAATAAAATTAGATGTAATATTCACATTAGATAAATTTCAATTTTATTGACTATGAATTACAACTAATTTTATTTTTATTAAAATTTATCTAAACATTTCATATTATACTTCTGTTAAAAAAATTAAAAAGTGTTTGAGAATGTTGTTAAGTGTTCCACAAGTAAGTTTTTAATTCTTTTTTATTTAATTGACTAATTTTTTTAATTTTTATGAATTATTTTTTTTCAAATATACTTCTGAAAAAAATATCTATTTATCTGTATTCACTAAAAATAGTTTTCAAAACTCAAAAAAATTAAAAATACAAAATTTTTTTTTCCGAAAAACGTTTTTTCCAAATACAATGTTAAATAAACCCTAATAGTTGAAGACATAAGTACTATTTAGTTACCAAATAAAAGTTGAGATACTTTTGTGTTACAAATAATTTTTAAAATACTGAATTGTTATAATTTACATAATTGAAATATTTTGTGTTACAAATAATTTTTGAGGTACTAAGTTGTTACGAGTTAAATAATTGAGATACTTTTGTATTACAAATAATTTTTCAAATATCAAATTATTACGAGTTATATAATTGGAAGACCGTTAATAAAATGCACTTTCTTTTGACATAAAATTTATAAAGTATAATTTTTTAGGTTTGAAAATTTTGTATTATTTACTTATATAATTCATTACAAATAAATTTGTATTTTTTCTATACATAAGTTGTTTTTATATAATTTTTAATATATTATTTATTAAATTAAATTTGCTCCATATAATTTTTAATATATTATCTACTAAATTAAATTTGCTCTAGAAAGTCTCTGACTCGTGCTAATCATTCCCAACTATCACTGAATAATTGGCGTCTAGGATTATGTAGATGATCATAGCTCTACCTTTTTCCCTTTTTTCTACAGATTTAGTGAGAAGGGAAATGGGCCCATTATGCTGACAAGATGAAAGAGCACTGGAATCGAGTTCATTTTTCTAGTTCTATGCTTTACAACATCTAAGTTTGTTTCTTTTAGGAGTTTATAGCATCTGTATGTCATAAAAGCATTATCCAATAAAATTAGGTACCTTATTGTAACCATCATCCCCAAGTTTCTGCTGAAAGGAGGTTAGATCTGGCAATGCCCAGCAAGGAAATTTCAAGCCGTCATGAGTAACCACTGAATCTACAGCATATCTAGTGTCCTTGCTCGATTTTATCATCGCCACATTTCTACGCACAAAAATTTTTTATAAATTATGAAGTGATCACAGAAGATTTAAGAAAACTCAAAACAAATAAAAAAAATATAACGCACCTGCCATTGTTGGCTGCCGAGTTAATCCGACGGAGGAGAGCAGTGGTTTTCCCGGCGAACATAGGACCCAAAATGACGTGAATCTCACCGGCGGTAGCCTTTTGCCGTTCCTGAAAGGAAGCCGAGGAAAGAGAAGATCTTAAAGCGGCCATGGATAGAGAGAAGATTGAGAAGCAGAGAGAGACAATAGGATAAATTGGGGAAAATAAGAAATGACTATGGAGAGAGAGAAATCATTTTTTGAATTAAATAGAAAGAGGTGGGACCTTTGAATGATTCCTTTTTATTTTTCTTTAAAAATTTGGAGGGTGTTGATTTTTTTGGAGGGAAAAAATTAAAAAGATCATTCTTGAATTTGAACTTAATCACCCGTATCAATTTTATTCTGTTTGAGTTAATTATATTTATTATTAAAACTTGGTCTTTTTTGGAAAAAAAATTAAATCCTTAAAATACGTTTACTTATATAAATATTATCTATAATTTCTATAATTAATCTCTCCTTCATTTTATTTCTCTTATTTTGCCATTTTATTATTATTATTTTTTTAACTGAAAAGCTTTCGTTAGGAAGGTACAAAAATGTCCTCAACAAAAAAAAAAAAAAAAAAAAAAAAGTCTAGCAGGATGGGGCACGTGGTCAATAAACATCTTATCACATGAAATAGAAAGAGCCCACCTTGATGGAAGCAAAAAAATATATTTATATTTAAATTGGGAGAACTCCAAAATTCGATCAAAATTATAGATTTTAAAAAATTTTAATTTTACCGAAATATACAATTAAATATTACATAATATAAAAAATAATATTTTATATTAAATTTAAATATTTATTCTTAACTTTTAGTAAAATATATTTTATAATATTTATAAATAATATCTATTTTGCTAAGATTATCTTATAATTTTTAAGAATAAAATGGAAAAATAAAAAATTTAGACAAACTTTATAAAACCGAGTTCACCAAATGTGAACCAAGCAAAAAAATCAAAAGTTTTAGTTGTATAGATAAAATTTCTTTGCTAGTTTCAGATGTATGATCACAAATATCTCTTTTTTACAAATTTATAAACTACTAATACTTTAAGAGTTTTTTCTCAATATTTTCTTTCAATACTAAAACTAGACGAGAGAAAAAAGAAATTTTAGAATAAAAACAATTTTTTTTCTGACAGAATTTTCAAGGAACCAGAAGAAGAGATTAAGAGGAAGAAGAGATTAAGAAGAATGAGATTAAGAGCAAAGAAAAATGGCCAGAAGCCAACTAAAAATTTTCAACCTTATTTAAGGTTGGTAGACGAAAAATTTTTTGATTTTTTTTTAATTTTGATTTATAATGTAATGATGATACAATAATTGTATAGTTTATTTTCTAACTATTACTATTAATTATAAAATCAATCTTCTTTTTTATTATATGTGGTAATTACTTTAATATACCATTATAGTTAATTTAATTAACAACTTAATTAAATTATTATAATTTTAATTAAGATTATATACAAGAGAAATAGTTATAATTAATCAATATTAATTTTAACTCAAAAAATATAAGTGATTATTTCTAATTTAATTCTTAATTAAATTACTCCGCACATCATAAATATGCACTAGATAAATAATTTATTTTGGGTGTAACTTACAATATCAATAATTTCATCAGAATGGAAATATAATATTAACTCTTTAATATTATATTGGATACAATTTCCGAATTACTC
>CATIWF010003413.1:0-61327 GCA_949630135.1 Balakata baccata | reverse complement strand
TTAATTTAACTATGCTAAATGTCCTTTATTTCAAAAGTAATCATTTATTTAATTTCATTTTCAATATCTTGTGTCCTTATTTAAATTATAGCTAGACACGTACGACTTGGTCCTATTGCAATAAACCGACCCGTGTCAAGTTTATCTTGTGAATACGTTCAGCTAAAATCCCTACGTATGTATGTGTTTCATATGAATGACATATATAAAATGAATATGTCCAAATGTAATACGTGTCATAATGCATGCGATAATGCATGTATGGATGGTCGAGAATGTTACACACAGAGTAACATGTATAATGGTAAGTCTAGTTATATTCGTCGTAGACATAATACCATTAGGCAACTGCTTTCAATATGAGTTATCACTGTTGATTATGTAAAATCAAATGATAACATTGCAGATTTGCTAACCAAATGGTTAAATCGAGAGCAAGTTAATAAATCATTAAGAGGAATGCGGCTTAAACCCGTAAAAGTATAATAAGTCGGAATAAAGGAAAACCCAACCTAGTTGATTGGAGATCCCAAGATCTAGGTTCAATGGGACAACCTAATTGTAAAGATGTGGAAAGATCACTGTAGGAGATAAACCAGTGAAGATTAAAAATGAGGTTAAGCTATGCTTTTAATGATACATTTGTATAAAGTATCACCTATATGGGAGTGAAGTGGGGCCGCTTCAATAAAGGAGGTGTTAAATTCAATTCTTCAAAACTCTCGTAGAACCAAGCAGATGTTCAGGGCCAAAATAAACATAACAATGAGAACTGAATTGTGTCAAGAAAGATTTTTGTGCGCAGTGTATCATATTTACTCAAGTAACTAAACAGTTCAATAACATCATGTCAACTGGACAGTAGGTAAATTAAATATATTTTCATAAGGGAATGTTCAAAGGGTAACACCTACCTATCCTAATCAAACTCTGTCACGTAGTAAGACTTTTTTCATCTTACTTTTTCACCTAATTTTATTCATATAGGAAGTTGTTGGAAATTTTGTGATTATGAGCCATTTTAAGAGGGTAATTCGGATGGGTCCCATAATTCAGTTTTGGGAGAAAGACTCGCATATATGTTCCTTGACATGAGAACTATGTATTAATGTATTCATATGCTCAAAATGGAGAATGTGTGAATGGAAATTCAAGCTCAAAGTAAGCTCCTTACTAAGGAGATATATAGAGGAAAAGTGAAAGCGGGAGTTGTTTGTCCCACATCACTAAAATGTGAAGTTGGACTTGTATTTATATATTAAGATATATTCTTACATGGATAAGAAATTAGTATGGAAGACTCTCTCTCGTGCGCTCAGGCGTAGGGAGGGTGCAAATCCATGGTCCAGGATAGGCCAATGTGTGGGTGCACGACCTGCGTATACGAATGTTGGCCCAAAATCTCATGGTCCAGACCAAGCCCAATTTTTATATTTTTTTTATTTTTGGACATTGAAGCAACATTTCCGTATTGATCTACACGGCCAATGGCTTGGCACACCTGTGTGGATCCACACGGCCAGGCCTCTAATATGTCTGTAAGGATTCACATGCCCATGTCGTTGTACTGCAGTGTGTGCATGGCTAATCCATACACCTGTATGGATTGTGTTCCAGATTAGTCTTTTGAGCTTATTGTCTTTTGAAATTTCATTTTTAGATGTTTCAAAGACTAATTTTACCATTATTTGAGAGTTACAAATGCATTATTAGCAACCTTTAAAAGAGATTAATTACAATTAATCTCATGTCTCCTCGATATAGTATAAATAGGAGTTTTTGGCTTATGTTGTAAAAAAGTTTTTGAGAGTTGAGTTTAGTTCTTATGGGCAAAATCTCTTTCTTCCCTTTCCTTCTTCTTCTCAAGTGGTAGAGAGTGTGACAAATACTCAGTCACTGTAAGTACGTGTTGTGTGTTCAATAACTAGAAATCTATTGTATCCTGGGAGACAAATGCCAGTTATTCTAAACACCGGTGGTAGGAGGCAAATCATACAACTCCAAGCAGTATTGCTTCTCTAACTCATTTCTATGCTTCTCTAACTCATTTCTATGCTTCGCTAATTTAATCTTGCATTGAAACGATATAGCTTCGACTCTAGCTGCTCTAAAATTTCTTTCCTTTTTTTTTCTTTTCATAACTTTTCATAAATACTTTTTTTTTCTTTCCATTGATTCATCTTCTTCTTCAATTAGCTTGCTAAAAAATTCTCTTTCCTTTTAAAAATCAACCATGATCTAAGCTATATTTCTCTACTTTTGCCTTGATTTTCTTCCTTTTTGCTTCACTTGAATTTAACTTCTTACAATGCCATGGATTTCCATCCATCATCACATAATTTCCTTTCAAAAATGGTGGCATGCATGTAGATTTAGAGAGGAGCATGGTTCAGGTTTGGCTAAAAATAGAAAGGAAATGTCTCAAGAAAGTTGTAGAATTTTTGTAAAGAATGAAGAAAGATGACTATCCACCTTTTTATACTTAGTTTATTATTTGATTATATTAATTTGGCACAAATCTTGATATACATTGGTTTGTTGGACGGCAATGATATGTTTAATATAAATTAAATGGTAATTACCATTTTTGGTCGTTAACCTTTTTATTTTATATTAATTGATTACTCTAACTTTTATCCTTTATAGTTAAAGTAGAGATGGTAATAACGAACACAGCATGAACTCAATACGATATTTTCGTATTGGGATTGAGATTTATTGTATTCATGTCATAATTGTATCAACCTGATAAAAATATGAAAATTATCGTGTCATGTTGTTTAACCTGTTAATAATTCATATGGTGCCATATTGTATTGATATGTTATAACTCATATACATAGTAACTAAATCGTGTTATACTAATTTTATAGGTTAATTGTGTCAAAGGTGTCGTGTTATGTTAACTCGTTATTAAGTAGATCATGTTCGTGTTGAAATTTTGGACACGAATAGCTTATCGTATCATGTTTGTGTTGATTCTTATAGTGTGTTAGAAAACTAAAAGTATTATTAATCCAATATTCAAATAAAATGACAAGAGGAATATAAAAAAAATCCAAGGTCTGTGTTCCACACAGTATTCTTAAGACAAATTTGCCCCATATCAACGATGTTTAGGGAAACTTGCATTTATCTCACATGATACAATAGATATCAAGTAAATATTGAACACACAATACCTACTTACAGCAAACTAGTTATATATCACTATTTCTATCACTTTGAGAAGAAAAAGAAGAAAATGAAAGAAGATTTTAGCAATAAAAGCAAAAACCCAACTAAAAAAACTTTTTTCAACAAAAGCCAAAAACTCCTATTTATACTAGATGGAGGGGACATGTGATTACTTGTAATTAATCTCTTTAAAAGGTACCAATAATGTCTTTGTAACATTCAAATAATGGTGAATTTAATCTTTAAAACATCAGAAAATGAAATTCCAAAAGACAAGAAGCTCAATAGATAAATCTGGAAAACAAATGACACATTCATATGGATTAACTTGCACACACTGCAACACAACGACATGGGCGTATCAAAAGCATGGCCATATGAAACGACACATGCATGTGGAATTGCTAAGGAGATATAAAGAGGAAAAGTGTAAGTGGGAGTTGTCCCGTATCACTAAAATGTAAAGTTGAACTTGTGTTTATATAGTAAGATGCATTTTTACATGGGTAAGAAAGTAGCATGGAAGGCTCTCTCTCGAGCATTCAGGTGCAGAGGGGTGCAAAGCTCTCTCTCGAGCGCTCAGGCATAGAGGGGTGCAAATCCATAGTCCAGAATAGGCCAATACGCGGGTGCGCGATCTGTGTACATGAAAGTTGAGTCGAAATTCCATGGTCCGGACTGAGCCCAATTTTTACATTTTTTATTTCTAGAAATTAAAGTGACACTCCCGTGTCATTTAACACGATCAGGTGTTTGGCACGCTAGTGTGGATTCCATACAGCCGTGTCGTTGTGTGTACACATTGTTGATTCCACACACTCGTGTTGTTTCATACGACCATACTTTTGATATGCCCGTGTCGTGTTGTAGTATATGCAAGCTAAGCCACACACCCCTGTGGATTCTATACACCGTGTGGATTATTTTCCACATTTGTCTTTTGAGCTTCTTGTCTTTTGAAATTTCATTTTTTGATGTTTCAAATATTAAATTTATTGTTAGAAAATAGGAGTATTGTTAGTTTAATATTCAAATAAAATGACAAGAGAAAGGTAGAACAAATCTGAGGACAGTATTCTGCACAGTATCCTTAAGACAAATTTGCCTCATACCAACAGTATTTAGGAAAACTAGCATTTGTCTCCCAAAATACAACAGATATCAAGTAGATATTGAACACACAATACGCACTTACAACGAACTGATTATATGTCACTCTCTTTATCACTTTGAGAAGAAATGGAAGAAAATGGAAGAAGAAGATTTTCCCAAAACTAAAACTAAGAACTCCAATTTATACTAGATGGAGGAGACATGAGATTAATTGTGATTAATCTCTTTAAAGGCTGCCCATTATGCTTTTGTAACTTTCAAATAATGGTGAATTTAATCTTTGAAACATCATAAAATGAAATTCCAAAAGACAAGAAGCTCAAAAGACAAATACGAAAAACAAACGACACGGACGTGTCAAAAGCATGGCCGTATGGAATCCACAATGTGTACATACAACGATACGGCCGTGTGGAACCCACAATGTGTACACACAATGACACGGGCATACCAGATCCCTAGTCGTGTCGAATGACAAGGGAGTGTCACTTTAATTTCCAAAAATAAAAAATGTAAAAATTAGGCTTGGTCCGAACCATGGAATTTCGACTCGACATTCATGTACGCAAGTAGCGCACCTACTCATTGACCTGTCCCGAACCGTGGATTTACACTTCCTCTGCACCTGAGTGTGCGAGATAGAGCCTTACATGCTACTTTCTTACCCATTGAAGAATGTATCTTACTATATAAATACAATTCCAACTTTACATTTTAGTGATGTGGGACAACTCTCACTTTCATTATAAACTCTTTATATCTCCTTAGCAAAGAGCTTACTTTGAACTTCAATTTCTATTCACACATTCTGCATTTTGAGCATATGAATACATTAATTCATAGTTATCATATCAAGGAACAAATATCTGGGTCTTTCTCCTGAGACCGAGTTGTGGAACCCTCCTGAGTTATCCTCTCAAAATGGCTCATAATCACAAAATTTCCAACAACCTCCTACATGAATAAAATTGGGCAAAAAAGTAAGATGAACAAAGCCTTACTACGTGATAGAGTTTGACAATCGAAACCTGCATAAGATAGGTAGGTGTTACCCTTTGAACATTCCCTTATGAAAGTATATTTAATTTACCCGCTGTCTAGTTGACATGATGTCATTGAACTGTTTAGTTACTTGAGTAAATATGATACACTCCACACAATAATCTTTCTTGACACAATTCAGTTCTTATTGTTATGTTTATTTTGGCCCTGAACATCTGCCTGGTTCTACGAGAGTTTTGGAGAATTGAATTTAACACCTTCTCTATTGAAGCAGCCCCATTTCACTCCCACATAGGTGATACGTTATACAAATATATAATTAAAAACATAGCTTAACCTGATTTTTAATCTTCACTGGTTTATCCCCTACAGTGATATTTCCACGTCTTTACAATTAGGTTGTTCCATTGAACCTAGATCTTGGGATCTCCAGTCAGCTAGGTTGGGTTTTCCTTTGTTTCGACTTATTATACTTTTACGGGTTTAAGTCTCATTCCTCTTGATAATTTATCAACTTGCTCTCGATTTAACCATTTGATTAGCGGATCCATAATGTTATTTTTTGATTTTATATAATCAACAGCGATAACCCCTATTGAGAGCAGTTGCCTAATAGTATTATGTCTACAATAAATATGTCTAGACTTACCATTATATATGTTATTCTGTGCCCTTCCAATTGCATATTGAGTATCACAATGTATGCAAATTAATGGCACATGACTTTTCCATTTCGGAATATCTTCTAAGAAATGGGGTAGCCATTCAGCTTCTTCAGTACATTTGTCTAATGCAATAAACTCAAATTCGATTGTGGATCTGGCTATAACAATTTGTTTAGAAGATTTCCAAGCCACAGCTGTACCAGCTAGTGTAAATACATAACCACTAGTGGATTTTGAATCTTTTATATTAGAAATCCAATTAGCATCACTGTAACTTTCTAGTACAGCTGGATATCTGATATAATGCAGTCTATAATCACAAGTATACCTTAAGTATCTAAGTACTCTTACAATTCTTTTTTAGTGATCTATTCCTAGATTACTCGTATATCGACTCAGTTTACTCACTGAATAAGCAATATCTGGTCTTCTATAATAATTAAGTACATCATACTGCCAATCACACATGCATATTATACTTGAGATACACTTTCTCTTTTATTCTTTGATAGGTGGAGGCTCAAATCCAATAGGGTTCTAACAATATTAGAATTATCCTTGTTGAATTTACCAAGTATTTTATCAATATAATGATTTTGACTCAAGGTCAGCCCATCCGATCTTTTAGTAATTTTAATTCCTAAAATCACATCTACTAGTCCCATATCTTTCATATCAAACTTTGAGTTTAACATATCATTGGTAGACTTGACCATCTGGCCATTACTACCAATAATGAGCATGTCATCAATATATAAAGATAATATGACATAACCATCACTCGTGCTTTTGATATAAACACATTTATTACACTTATTGATTTTGAAGTCACTTGATAGCACTGCACTATCAAATTTCTTATGTCATTGTTTAAGCGCTTGCTTCAAACCATACAATGATTTAACCAATCTATATGCTTTCTTTTCTTGTCTTGAGACAATGAACCCTTCAAGTTGTACCATGTAGATCTCTTCATCTAAATCTCCATTTAGAAAAGCAGTTTTTACATCCATTTGATGTATTTCTAGATTGTGCAATGCAACAATCGTTATAATTATTCTTATTAAATTGATTCTGGTTACAGGGAAATAAGTATCAAAATAATATTGGCCTTCCTTTTACATGTAACCTTTAATCACAAGCCTAGCTTTGTACTTATTAATCAAACCATTTGCCTTCATTTTCCTTTTGAAGATCCATTTGGATCCTAAGGGTTTACATCCTGGACGTAAATCCATTAATTATCAAGTATGATTATGTATGATGGAATCAACCTCACTCTTAATAGCCTCTTTCCATAAAAGACTTTCTGAAGAGTTTACTGCCTCATTATAAGTTTGAGGTTCTGCTTTTAGCATGTAGGTCAGAAAATCTAGTCCAAAAGACTTTTCTGTCCTTGCTCTTTTACTAACTTGAGCTCTATCTCAATAGTCTCATCTCCTAAACCAAGTTCTTCATTATGAACTTAATCTTGACTATTTTCAATAATAGCCTTAAGAGGTCGCTTGCACGAATTCACCTCTTCTAAAGTCTTACAAGTAAATATATGTTCAAAGAACGATGCATTCTTGATTCTATAATCGTGTTCTTATGAATATCCATAATTTTTGACTTATGTACAAGAAACTGATAAGCACTACTATTATGTACATAACCAATGAAAATGCAATCAACTAATTTTGACCTTATTTTCACTTTCTTTGATATTGGAACGACCACTTTAGCTAGACACCCCTACACTCACAAGTATTTATAGGATGATTTTCTCCCTCTCTATAATTCATAAAGAGTTTTGTCTTGCTTACTATGAGACACTTTATTTAAAAGATAATTAGCTGACAATATGGCTTCCCCCCATATGTTCTGTGGCAACCCAAAACTAATCAGCATTGCATTCATCATTTCTTTCAAGCTACGATTCTTCCTTTCAGCCACACCATTAGATTATGGTGAATGTGGTACCATGGTCTCATATATAATTCCATGTTGTGCACAGAATTCACCAAATGGTATCACATATTCACCATCATAGTCACTTCTCAAAACCTTGATTTTTCTATTGAGTTGATTTTCAACCTCAATTTTATAGAGTTTAAATTTCTCTATAGCCTCATCTTTGCTCTTAAGCAAATACACATAGCAATATTTTGTGCAATCATCCACAAATGTGATAAAATATTTGTTTCCACCTTTTGTTTGAACATATTTTAAATCACATACATCACTATGGATTAAATCAAGTTGTTTACTTTCTCTTTCAATATTTTGAAATGATGATCTAGTTAGTTTTTTCTCAACACAAACTTCACATTTATGTTTTATATCAATATAGAAATTAGGTATGTGGTCCAAGTTAGTTAACCTTCTCAAGGTGTTATAATTAACATGACCTAGTCTACCATGCCATGAATTGGAAAACTCAAGCAAATAAACAGAAGAGGTACTTTCTTTTTTAAGTTTAATAACAACTATACTGAGTTTAAAAGGCCCATCAATAGCATACTTTCTGCCCACATACAATTCACCATTGGACAAAATAACTTTATCTGATTCAAAAACTATTTTAAACCCATGCTTGTTCAACAATAAACCTGACACCAAATTCTTGTAAATATCAGGCACATACAAATTATTGTTTAGAGTTAGCTCTTTTCCAAAAGTCGTCTTTAGCACCACTTGGAAGGTTTCACTCAAGTTCATTCCTTCAACATGAATATCAAGAATAATAACTTGAAAACTCTTGAACTTGACTTACCACAGTCTTGGAATCTACCATTTTATAGTCTAGGAAACGTCCCACTATAAATTTCTTGGTGTCGACATCCGCAGATTTATATTTCTGGTCTAATAATTCCCACAACTGTTTAACAGTCTTGATTCCACTATACACATTGTATAATGAATCATGCAGCCCATTCATGACATAATTCGTACATAAGAAGTCGGAATGATGCCAACTGTCATAGGTCATCATTGTTTGGACATCTTGCTTATCCTCCTTAAGAGTAGGAGCGTCCTCAGCCAAGAACCATGCAAGATTCAAGATAGTCAGGTAAAATAACATTTTCTACTATCACCTCTTGAAATTCAAGCCCTTGAATTTTTTCGGTTTTTCTCCATTGTTCACAGGTACTATCATAGGCACAATCAGAGAGACAACTCGAGCAGCAAAAGTTGATGGCTGGGAACCATCTTGAATATTGGTAGCAGATACTGTGTTATCCATTTCACTGAAACAACAACAAACAATATTAATTCCAAGAATTAATAAATCTGAATAACGAATTAACAAAAACAAATTTGTCTTAAGACTGTTAGAAAATAGGAGTATTGTTAATTCAATATTCGAATAAAATGATAAGAGAAAGGTAAAACAAATCTGAAGCCTATGTTCCACATAGTATCCTTAAGACAAATTCGCCCCTTACCAACGGTGTTTAGGAAAACTGACGTTTGTCTTCCAAGATACAATAGATATCAAGTAGATATTGAACATACAATACCCACTTATAGTAAACTGATTATATGTCACTCTCTCTATCACTTTGAGAAGAAAAAAAATGAAAGAAGAAGATTTTCCCAAAAGAAAAAAAAATCAACCAACCCCAAAACTAAAACCAATAACTTCTATTTATACTAGATGGAGGAGACATGAGATTAATTGTGATTAATTTATTTAGAGGTTGCCAATTATGTCTTTGTAACATCCAAATAATTGTGAATTGAATCTTTGAAACATCATAAAATGAAATTCTAAAGGACAAGAAGCTCAAAAGACAAATATGGAAAACAAGCGACACGGGCATGTGGATTAGCTTGCACATACTGCAATACAAAGATACGAGCGTATCAGAAGCATGATCGTGTGAAACGACACAGGTGTGTGGAATCCACACTATGTACACACAACAACATGGTTGTATGGAACCAGACCCCTAGTTGTGTCGAACGTCACCAGAGTATCGCTTCAATTTCCAGTAATAAAAAATATAAAAATTAGACTTGGTCCGGACCATGAAATTTCTGCCCAACATTCTATATGCAGGTCGTGCATTGGCCTATCCCGGACTATGGATTTGTACCCTCCCTGTGCCTGAGCATGTAAGAAAGAGTCTTCAATGGTACTTTCTTTCCTATGTAAAAATGTATATTACTATATAAACACAATTCTAACTTTACATTTTAGTGATGTGGGACAACTCTCACTTTCACTATTTCCTATTTATATCTCCTTAGTAAAAAGCTTACTTTTAGTTTCAATTTCTATTCGCACATTCTCCATTTTGAGCATATGAATACATTAATTCATAGTTTTCATGTCAAGAAACACATGTCCGGATCTTTCTCCCAAAAGCTAGTTATGAGACCCACCTGAACTATCATCTCAAAATGACTAATAATACAAATTTTCCAATATAGTGTTATGGGTATATCAAGATACGGTACAAACACGACCCGTTAAAATGAATTGTCACCCTTAAGTTGCATCCAAATTTTAATTTTTCTAATTTCTAATTAATCTCTAAAAATTAAATACACTGATATTTAAGGTATAAAATATTATTCGTCACGGTGATTTCAGTCTCAAAAATTGAGTATCTGTGTGAATAAAAAAACGTATTTTGAATTTCAGTTTATCAATTTCGCTCGATTACTTAGTGTTAAAAGTTTATAAAAAAAAAAAAATCAAAAACCAAAGAAGAATATAAAGAAAAAAAAAAAGAAAAGAAAATGGTGGCGTAACCAAACAAGTTATACTTTAGTTCTGATTCAAAGAAACATCCAAAGGTGTTTGAAAAAACAGAAGAAGAAATTAAAGGAAAAAATGCAAAGAGATAACTGATAGAAAATATAGGCATTGGACGAAGAAAGTGAAGATGTGAACAAAAATCCTCCTACTTTTTCTTGGATTTTTAGTGATTAAGCGAAATGACGAAAATTCTCTATAAAGTTGTGACACCGACACCTGCCTCGCTTCAAATATGATCATCGTCCACATGGTAACATTCACTGTACATTTTTTTTTCCATTTTTCATGCTCATCTTGGACCAAGTTGCCATATTTATTATGAATTTTTTTTTCTCTTTCTTTATGACGTAAAATAATAACTCTACATTTTTATGAAGTTAACTAATATATACTATTTTGGCTACATATCCAGAAGTTTATGATCCTGATTAAATATGGATTAGGCCATATGAGACCATTTAAGACTCGAATTTAAAACCTTTTTTAAAGTAATTAAGTGTTGAACCATTTGAATTATAAGCATCTTCTTTAATTGTTACTTTACGTTATAACCCAGAAAGATTTGAGTTTTATTATTATTATTATTAGGAAAAATTATTATTTATTCTTTTTATTTTGACATTATACACTGGTGCCTTCTTAACGTTTGAAAAATATACGATTTGGTCTATATAATTTAACATAATACACTAATATTTCATTGAGTTTGAAACAGAATATAATAAACTAGTAAAAAAAAATATTCTCTTTTGTTCGAGATATTAGTATAATAAATCAAATTTACAGAGAGATACTAGTATAATTTATCAAAACTTCAAGTAATAAACAGTATAGTTTTCAAACCTCAAGGAGGTACTAGTGTATTATATCAAACTATAGAAGATAAATCATATATTTTTCAAATCTCAAAGAGATACTAATGTATTATATCAAATTACAGTGAGTATATATTATTTATTATTATTATTAGCCCACTTGATTTTTTTAGAGGAATTTACGCCATTTACTGATTTTCGAAAGTTTTTTTCAATTTTATTGAGTTATTTCCATGTTTTCATTACTAACTTTATCTATTTTCATTTTAACTAATGTTTTCATTTTTCTTTTCAAAAAGTGAATTTACTGTGTATTTATTTTTTTTTCATTTAATTAAGAAAAAAATGACTTTTTTCTATTTTTTAAATATAGATTAAGAATTTAATTAACTTGTATGGTTATCAATTATTCTTATACATGCATTTTTTTTACTTTTTATCATTGTTTAATTAACTTAATTAGGAAAATAAATATGTAAACTTATATTTAATTAACTTAATTACCAAAATAAATATTGGATAAACTTTAATTACTAAAGAAAATATATAAATTTGTATTTAATTAACTTAATTAAGATTATTTTATTTTAGTGTAAATTTTGGATAAAACTATGGTAAATTTTAGATAAATCTTTTTGGTGAATTTTGAATATTTTTTTGGTAAATATTTGGTAAATTTTTAGTAAATCTCGGATAAATCTTGAATAATTTTTAGGTTCAAATTTGATAAATTTTGAATAAACCTTATGTAATTTTAACTTTAATTAATTTTTTGGAAAATATTATGTATAACTTGAATAAATTTTAAGTAAATTTTTGATAAACCTTTAGTAATTTCAATTTTTTTTAGCTTTATAGTAAATTTTAAATAAACTTTTGTTAAACCTTGGATTATTCCTGAGTAAACTTCGTGTAATTTTAATTTTCATTAATTTTCTAGTAAACATTAAATAAATTTTAGGTATAACTTGAGTAAATTTTAAGTAAATTTTTGACAAATATTCTGTAACTTTAATTTTCATTAATTGTTTGATAAATTTTTGGTAAACTTTTAGTAAATATTTAATAAACTTTTGGTAAAAAAAAAAAATTTAAAGGGTGATATTTTTATAAATATTCTCACCTTTTCTTTTCCATTTTTATAAAATTTCTTTTTTTTAATGTTTTGGGCAAAAATCAAGAAGAATGAGAATTTTACAAAAAAAAACCAAAATTTAAATTCTTTTTTAAAAATTGCTCCTACTTTTATTTTTTTTCATTTGAACAAAATTTATTTTCATTTTTACGCACCTTTTTAGTTTTATATTTTATTTTCTTGTCTTCCTTCTCGTACGCTCCTCTAAATTTATTTTCATTTTTACCGCCTTTTTCAGTTTTACGTTTTTTTTTCTTTTCTTCCTTCTTCTTCTGCGCTGCTCCAATCTTTGCAATCTAGTAAGCATTTATAGAGTCGCCGTTTACAAGTCCAACTTCTATCGAGTTCACAAGGCCAAATGATGGCTATATATTCGCTCTTTGTGGAAACTCTAGATCTCCAATTGCCGATTAGCCTCCGAGTTCCACCGATGATGGCCATATGTAAATAAGCTTTGTTTATTTACCGACGATAGATGTGCGGGTTGCGCCGATTATATGCAATTGGATGACGACGACTGAGTTTTGGATTGTCTTTTGCAGATAAAGAAAGAAATAATTAATGTTTAAAAATGATTTATTGTTTGGAATATATCAAGAAATATATCAATTATATACAAGTATATATAGCTTATTTTGATTGTTTGGAATATCTAATTGTATGTCATATGACAAATAATTTACTGCATGCTTTTGAGTTTGATTTTCTGTTTTTAGATCAGTTCATGGTTTAACTGCGATTTCTCATATATTTTTATGAGTTTATTTCTAGGCTGTGGTAAAGGTGTAATCGAGTCAATAGAGTGTTAAATTCGACTTCGACTCAATTAAAAAACTCGAAGCTCGAAATCGACTTCAAGTCGATTGAGTTTCTTTTCAATTATTTGAGCTCGACTCGAAAAATATTTGAGTTGCTCAAGCTCAACTCGATAAATCTCGAATCAACTGAAAAATTTAATAAATTGTGTACTTGACTCAACTCGATTAAGCTCGAATATATTAAAATACTAAAAATATAAAAGTAATTTAATAAATAATAAAAAAAAGATACTCGATTAAACTCACGAACTTCATGTGTCGAGTATTATGACACTTGAACTCGACTCGACAAATTACTTGAGCAGCTCACGAGTAACTTAACTCGTTTACACTCCTATACTGTCGTTGCTTGCCATGTAGAATGGCTGAGTAAACTCTTTTATATTGTGTGTTCTGTTGAAGTATTTTTTATGCTACTGCTAAGAACATTGAAAAATAACTAATATGTTGTTCAGAAAATAGTTTTAATACTTCTAATAAATTTTCTTTCATATTAATATTATGAATGATATCTTATAGGGTATTTCTATATTCATAAGGCATATCTGAGGTATTTTCAAAAACTTCTCAATGTATATCCAAGTATTTTTAATGCATTCTCAAGGAATATCCAAGATATTTTTAAGAAAGTTTTAAAAAATTCTCAAGAAATTGCAAAATTATTCCCTAAATATATCTAATGTATTCTCAATGAATATCCAAAATATACCTAAGGAATTTTTAAGAAATTTCCAAGGTATTATCAAGTTATACCCAAAGTATTCCCGATACATATCGAATAAAAGTAAATTTAAAATATTCTTAAAAATATAGAGCCAAAGTATATCTAAAATATACTGAAAATATACCAAATATGTATTTTTTTAGTATATTTTAGAGTGACTTTTTAAGTTTAAATATTTTTGTAATATTTTTTAGATGCTTATGATAGTTTTAAAAAAAAAAAATTTAATGGAGATAATAATATAATATTTTAGATGGTTTTTATCGCTTTTTGAAAAAATTCCAAGAAGAATTGCATAATCGTAGCTGTCTTTGCTCAATGAGAGAGCAAATGAGAGTAACAACAGAGCGGGTTCAAAGATGATTTTTCCATTTTCGATTCCGAAACTCCTGCTCCAATCCCTGATGGAAAAATTTTTTTGATCCTTATTCCTGCATTCAACAAAGACGGAAATCCCTAATTTATATTATATATTTTTTATATTTTTTATTATTTAACATTATTTTTTATTTTAATTAATTAGTTAATTATATAATTTTTTAAATAAAAAATATTTTTTTATTTTAAATAAATACTTTTTTTTATTATTTTTAAATTTATTAACTATATTAAAAATACATCATATTATATATATGAATATATATAAAATATATAAATAAAATTATTAGGAATAGAATTGGAGTAGGAATGTATATACCGCTGCTGTGTCGATCTTGATATAAAAAATTTTAAAATTAATAGAAAAAAGAAAAACATCGTTCGGGTTGAACATCGCGCCTCGGACTAAAATTGTCGTGCCCGAGCAGGCGTTCAAAATAAAGAATCAAAAGCGATAGAGACCAGAAATTGATTTGCTGCTGAGGTTTGTTGGTTTTCTTCATCCCTTCCACTTAATAATTATTTATTTCTCCTACCTTGCTGTTTCTTCGTGCGCTAGATCTTTAGAAACACTGATTTGTTTAACTCTTAATTAACAATGATCAATGTTATTCGCTGTACAATTATTTTTTGCTTTCAAGATTTCCTATATGTGCTAATTTTAATGTTGCCCTTTCTGTTCTTTCTTTCCTTATTTTGCATAGAAGCTTCAATGGCTAACAATTCAAGAGATAGACCCAGCAAATTAATTGTCTACCTTTACATACCCAATATAGTTGGTTAGTGTTCCCATTTTCCCCATTTTTGTTTTATCAAATATCTAAGTTGTTATTTCCTAAGAATAGCAGTTCAAATTTGATAGAGATATTTGTTTTGTGTTGGACATGTTGCTTATGTATGCTATGCAAATGCAGGATGCACAAGGGTTCTCTTGAATTGCTTTGCTTTTGCCATATGCTTTTCCAACAAAAACCTTTTTGGCCTTCTCTATTTTATAAGGTGAAAAAGTTTCTTTCCATATTTCGTCTTCATTTTATCTTGGCTGCTAAAATTGGAATCTGATATCGTTGCTATGTTTCTGAGATGTTAGCTTTGTCTGTGATGGCATTGATGGTTGGTGTGCCCGCAAATTCAATCAAGGTATGAACTTTTTGTTTAAAAATTTCTTCTCATGGACTTTCATATATGTCTTGAATAATTACCTAAACCTCCGAAAGAGTGTTGAAGAAATAGTCCTACTGTCTGTATCAGAAATATTCACTTATTAATCCCTTTTCTGTGCTACTAGCATAATGTTAGTCTTTTTCTGTACATTAGTGAATAGTTTGCGGCTTTTACCACATTTCAGTGCTCGACCTTTTAGAACTCAAGCTATTTCTCAGTTGATAAATTTGACTGTATTTTAGCTTTTTAATTTCAATTTTAAAATTATGAGATATCATTCCAAACTTTTCCACTGGTAGAGTAAGGACTATTTATGTTTGTTGTCATCCAAAATCTCCAGCCCACTTAGTAATGATTGCTTTGAAATTATATTTTATTCAACCTCCTCTAATTTAACAATGGGTACAGATTTAGTGAAAGGGTATTTTTTTTTCTTTCTTTTGTGAGGTAAACAATAAACAAAATTATGTTGAGAATCTTCGGATGAAGTGTCAAATTGGTTATTAGAATTTTTCTTTACCATTCTTGTTGGCTACATATGATATAATGGTTTCTAAGTCTTTTTTTTCATTTTTTTTCTTCCTGTTTTGCAATGTTTACTTGTGAACATTTTGACTTGTCTTGATGATATAGTGACTTGCAATTGAATTAGACAGTATGATCATAGAAATACTGAGTTAATTTGAACCCAATTTGAGGATAGTAGATTTCACCCTCTATTACTAAGAGTACTTTTTTATCTGAAAGAACACTATTATGTTACTGGAGAGAAGCCTTCCTTTGTTAGAAGACTAATAAACAATAGAACAAGAAACTACTAGTCCTTGTTTATGCAATGATGGTTTTACTTTTAGGCTCTAGCAAAATAAATACTTGAGGTTTAATGTCTCATTTCTCGTTGCCCTTGTTCAGTATCAACTTTTGGAGCTGTTTTGGACATGGTAACTGATAGGTGAAATTCTCTCTTTATAGATGCACTTGCCTATTTCGATCTTGCAAATTTTTTTGTCAATCTGAGTCTTATTTGCTTTTGCTTGCATGACTGACTTAATTAAGCATGTTCTCATCCAGGATTAGCACTGCTTGTCTACTAGTAATACTTTCTCAAGTTTATAGGTGATGCTTTTCTCATTTATTTCATTTGCATAATTGCAACTCGCAAGCAATGGTATTGATGCGTGTTGGACCATGTTTATTTATTTACTCTTATTTATTTTATTGGTGCTTTTTTGTAGACCTGGCTTGATTTTTGTATCATTACTTTCCCTAGATATTGCTAGCCACTGGCTACAGATGTACAGGTAACTTTCCTTTCTACTTGCATAGCCTATTATTTTGGACATTGGACTATGCTGGATAAATATCTCTGATACTTCAATCACAGTACGTTCTTATTAGGCAAAGCTAGCCACAAAGATGTGAAAGACAGCACTAATTGGCTTTTCAAGGCTTACTATGGAAACCGAATGTTCATGGCTTACTGCTGTGCAGCTTGTGAGGTAATTATGTCTCTTGTGCGTCTATTTACTCCAAAAAAAATTTCTATGTAATTGCCATTGTTCTCTTTAGCTGACTGCTAACTCTGCAGGTTCTTTATATAATCTTATTTCTCGTTGCAGAGAAACAGAATGAAGCTTTGATAGATGTAAGTCCTTTCTATTTGACAAACTTCAAAATTTCTTGTTCCCTTAGATATTTTTTTCTAATTGTTTTATTATTTTTCAATTTTAGGTTCTAATAACATCAATAAATGACTGCTCACTTACTTCTTTCCTGCTTGGCTTAAGTTTGTTTGGATGGGCAATCAAGCAAATTATAAATGTTATACAGGTAGCAAGTAATACCTATATTATTATTTGGATAAAACCTGCATCAAATCTTTTTCAACAATCAAAACCTTCTATATATTGAAATTCCTTTCCATGCTCTTTAATTGACACCATGGCACTTGGGATTTCTGTAACTGATCTTGTGAGTTGAATGTCTTGCATCTCTTATCCAGATCCTGAACCAAAAAAATTGACCTTTTTTTTTTAAGAATTCTACTGATTTTTGTGTTTGCATAAACTATTATAGATTAATTCACATGGCATACTGTTAGAGGCCAAAGCGGAGAAAAATTTTTGAACTTATATTCAAATGTTAACAACCTCTGTGTTTTAATACTAACAACTTGGACAATCAACTTCTTGATTATTGTGGAATTTAAAGAACTTCAATCTTCTAGGTTCTTAGAACCAAAAACTTGTCTTATAGTATCAAGCTAGAGAACTTAATTCTCATGTTACTGTATAGATTTGTAGGCAATACATTATTTTTAATCACTCAAAACTGGAGAAGTTGTTCCCTTCATACAAAATTTACTAATTTATCGTAATCTGGATTTGAGATGAAGACAGCTGCCGATGTTTGTGTGCTGTATGACATCAACAAAAAGGTTTAGTGAGTTTCCTCAGCTATTATGTTCTGAATTCAGCATTGGCGGCCAAAGTTTTGGGCTTGGAGTTATTGTTTTAATGGCAACTGGAACAGCATCAGATTTTACATTGATGATGCGATGAAAGGTAAAAAAGAAAAGATCACACCTATAAACTTCTCCTCTTTTCCTTGTTATATCTCATGGTTTAAATAGCTAGGTACTCGATGGTGGTAACAATAACAATTTTTCTTGTATGCTGCAATTGTAACGTTAACATTGATGGTTATAATTCCAAATATATATATATATATATATATATATATATATATATATTGTTACGAGTAAACAATGTCATTGACAAATCACAACTCCGAAGTTAAACATGTATATGCATGCATGATTAACAATAACATTTTGGTAGACATCTACCTGTATTTATTCATTTTTTATTATTTTCTCTCTTTTTATCGGTTTTTATCTAAATTATCTTTATATTTTATTTTTGGTCTATTTAGTTGTTTAAAAATTCAAATTTGTCATAATATTGCCTCTTGTCATACTAAAAAAAATAGCACATAGGTACAATGAATTTTCTGACATGCAATGTCTTTATATAATAGCTGGATCTGTCTTGTTTTAGGAATATTAAGTAGTAAAATGGACAAAAAAATCAAAATATAAAAAACTGATCAAAGAACCAAAATGGTAAAATAGACATACATGTGCATATGCTTATACCTAATATTTATCATTCGATTTCTTACTACTGGAGAAGATGAAATCAACACGAACATATGGAAGTTAGTCAGCTTGAAAGCCAATGCCTCTTGAAAGGTTCATGCGGCTCAAGAAATCGATTGGTATTATGAATAGTATAAACCAAAAAAAAAAGTTACAATAAATGGCAATCACCGAAACGAATCTATAAGAACCGCCACAAACTAGGACAACAATGACGAGAACTTGTAGAAATGCTGCATCAAATAATTCAAGCTAGGCATTAGTAATAACAAATTGTACGACATGGCTCAAATCAAATCCAACCACAAACAAATCACAAAAGATTTTTCAAAGACATAAGCTTCACTTGTATGTCAAAAATTACAACCTCACATTTAGTAAAATAAGAGTAAAGATTTTGATTCTCACTGAGATAAGATATGCTTCGGAGTATTCTTTCACCGAAAAGAAATTGACTATTTCTAATGATCTTTCTCTAATGCTAAAATGCTAGCTTGCAAATTTGAATCTCGATGATGTATCAGGTGGATCAGTACAAGCTGAATCCCAAAAACTGACTAATGATAATGGCCAAGCCAAGAGCAATTGCTATTAGAGAAGAAATCCATGTGAGTTTCTCAGTAATTCTAGGTACTCGATCCTTCAACGCTTGACTACATGAGCCTAGAAATACTGTATAGCTTCCCATTGCAACAACAGTCCCAAATAGGAACATGAGGAGAAATGCAGCACCTGCCAAGCGTGATGGCAATGCAAGTGCAGGCAATACTATCATTAGAGCATCAGGTTGCAACCCGTGGACAATTCCAGTGGCAAAAGTAGCAAAACCAATCTTCTTCTTCTTCCCCACTGTTGGGCTTTCTAGTGCTTCGTAGACACTAACATCACATTCACCATTTTCTAGGGCAACACATGGGGTTGGAACTTCAGAAGCTTCTCTAATTCCTAGAGCACCAATAACAAGCAGTGTAAAACCAACTACTCTTGTCCCCCAGGTTCTGATAATCTCAATGTGGAGTCTATCCTTTAGCAAAAGAAACAATAATCCGAATATCACCTGACCAGCATCATGGCCACAGCCCCAAAGCGCTCCAACAACAGCACTTTCCATTCGAGTACGACCAATTGACAGTGGAGCCAAAGCAGCAAGATGGTCTGGTCCCGACAGTGTATGTAAACAGCCAGCCAGGAAACCAGTCCAAGCACTATTTAATAATTCTGTGCGCATCAGTTTTGTCCCTACTGCAGCAGCAGCAGGACCCCCATTCCTTGTGGCAGTTTGGAAGGTGGCAAATGCTGGTGAAGCAAAAACTGGGTGAATTATGAACATGATGACAGCTGAGAGTACTATAAATGTTCCAAGACTAGCCACCTGCAATTTTAGAATATATGATACTAGGCTTATCAAATAAATGTAGAAAAAATTGCAAAACCAACTAAAACAACTTCAACAAAGTTTATAATATGTACAGGTGCTCAAACTTGCGCTATGTTCTTAAAGTCTAAGAATGCATCAGATTTCTAGTAGTTCTCACAGTTAATGCATCTATTTTTTACTTGTTCTAAGGGATTAGAGACACATTAAAATGGCTCCAAACTGAAGTATCTTGCTAAACAAATTTCAACATCTACAACAAATTCAGTATCAACCAAATTAGAGTAATGACATTCAATCCTCCTTAATTTCAAAATTAGGCGTCACGTGAATGCATCAAACCATTCTTGGATGAAACATAAACTACCATAAGGTTCTAGTTCTACAAGTAAATCAAATACAGGCAATGACAAACACCACATCTGATAAAGTGGTAATATTCAGACTAACATAAATGATTTGCATAAAAACAAATGACATTTGTGACAATATGTATAAATTCACCCTATAAGTGGGCACATAAATGATCATGTAAATGAAAATCCCCAAAAAAAGCTCTTCCATTAGGTAAGGCAGTGCTGATACAGTATATGTTGCATCAAATCTCATTAACCATCTATCAGTGTGGTACAAGTTTTGAAGAATTTATGTGCACTGGCACATAATATCAGTCTTAAAGTTGGCAGCATGTCCATAAAATATAATCACATGAATGGAAAACCATCACCTGATATTTGCATATGTATCCATCTGATGGCAGTATGAATGCTTTCACTAATTAAATAATGGTATGAGGCACCAAGAAGTTGGGAACAATTCATGCTACTACGGCTACATAGATGAACACCACGTGAGGACAAAGCTCCTGGAGATTTAATTTCTAACTAAGAAGATTAGGTTCTTTACACATAACTTACACCATAAGTCTAATTTTTTTTTAAAAAATATTATTCTTTTTTTTTTCCTTTAATTTTGTCAAATTCCAATGAACTAAGAATACAACCATTATCAACGATTGAATATGAATTAACTGGTGTTTGATAATTTACTAAATCTACTCCCACAGCAACCCCATTCTTCAATCCTACCATTCATTTCTCTCGCATATAAATTAATGACAGACAATTTTGAGATTACTTTTACACTGATAGGACATTATGGAATGATCAAATTTCTTTTATTTATACATAAGTTTCACAAATGGAAAATCAAGAAGGAACTAAAACTGCACATACAACAAGTATAGGGAACATATAACTTATATTCGGGATAAAAGGGTGAGTACGTGATTTAAACTATAATTAATCAATAACAGCACCATGAACAAAAATAAAAGAGAACAAAAATCCATTCTTTTAATTGTTGGCTCATTTTAATGAGATAAAGAGGTGCAGAATCCATGAATGTTGTTCACTATCTTAACTTCCTCAAGAAGGAGTAAAATAGAAATGTATACTGAGCTATGTATTCTAGAAAGGTTAGAAGCTGCACGCATTTAATTGTTTACAACAGTGACTGTAATCAAATTTTGGTGATATACAAGAAGAAACTTGTAAATTCTCCCATAAAGTTTAATGATTGTGAACATGTTGAAGCTAGCAATCAATAATATAAAACGAAATGAAATAGTTCAGTTTTCAAACAAAACCTCTTCTCATTGCATTTCCATTTCTTTTGAATGAAAGATTAATAGACCTGAAATATATCAATTCAGGATCGCCATTACATAGTCCTACTCAGAAAAATTTATGAAATTATCACAAAATTTTCCTAATAAATTGGTTCACAATTCACACTCTGATCAAGCACAATTTAGGCTATGCATATCAAAATCTTCATCATAAAAGAATGAAAAAGAGAAAATCTATTCATAAAATCCTCCGAGGACAATTATAAATTTGAGGGAAACCCATTTAACATTAAATCACAATAATAAAACAATATTTAACCATTAACCAGGAAAAAACACAAGTGCCAAGAACACTATTGGCCAAATAATTGCGCAAAAGCTAATACCATTTGCGGCAGCTCAGCGATCTGTTTGGGAGAGTAGGATTTGGGCATCGACCCAGTTGGCGAATAAATCCGTAGAGGAGACAGACAAGGCAGTTTAATTGAAGGAGTTGAAGAAGTCTCATGTTTGCAAGAGACAGAGTTAACTCGCCTGAAATCCAAGCGTGGCAAAGGGGAAAAACCGAGTTTGGACGAGTCAATTCGGGCGAGTCGGGGGAGAAAGGGATTGGGTTTGAGGTGGATTTTGAGAGGAGTTGGAGAAGAAGAGTAGAGAAGCCTCTCCATAGCCTCTTTTCCTCTATTTCCTTCGACTGTGTGGAGAGGTTTAAAGATTTTGGAGAGAGAAAGAGCTTGGCGATTACTGATGATGAGGATAGAGTTTTGGCTCAGAAAAATTTTAACTGAAAATGTTCAATATTGATAATTTTTTAAGAATATAACACATCATTAGTACCCCTTTCCTCAGAAATTGCAGTAGATTCCGTTTAACAAGTTATACGTAAAATAATCTGGTAATATATATATTTGTTATAATTATATTAAATAATAAAAATATTAAATATATACTACTGTGTAATTAGATTATTCACATATAATAAATTAGCACAGAATTTTTTCCTTCTCCTATTTGAAAACTTTAACTTTATGGTTTTGTTATAATGACTAAGACTATATAAATTTTGGAATTCAAATTTTCGACTAAACTTTTTATGAAAAAAGTATTTCAAAGTTTCAATTAAAAAAAAATTCAACCCAAATTAGTAATTAAATTGAGATAAATGCAATTTAATTTATATCAGAATTGCTTCATTCAAATTCAAAAATTAAAATTAAAATCGAAATTAAAATCAAAATCATTATTTATTCCACTTAATTAAATTATCTAAGGACCCATTTGGTTCAAATTTAAAGGTGGGAATGTGAACGAAAATAGAAATAAAGGAGAATAAGAATTATTGATTTTACCTTGTTATTTGATTTATTTTTATTTTTTAAACAATGAAAGTGAGAATAAATTTTAACTTGTATAAGTTTATAATTCAATAAAATAATTATATATATAATTAAAAGGGATTCTGTGGTGCATGCGGTGTGAATTACACTTGGTGCTTTAGGACTATTGGATTATTTACACAGGGCATTTTAAGATCATTAAATTATCAACTTTTAATCTCAACCCTTCATTATCAACGGATGAGATTAAAAGTTTATAATTCAATAATTTTAAGACACCCGATATAAATTATACCGGATATACCATAAAATTACTCTATAATTAGGTATATATCAAAAAAATTTCTCTCATTTTTGGTCTTACAAATTGAAGTCCACACTCCACATTTGAAGTTGAAGACGTCAAAGAGCTCGTGGCTGCCACTATGACGACACGCTCACCCCTTGAACCGCACCGCTCTCCGCACACGCACCGCACAAAGCCACCCGTCTCATTCACCCACCTGTCCTAATTAAAAGCTCATTTTTCATTTAGTTGGTGCACATGTTAAATCTTTGACATTGGAAATCCAATAAAAGCTCGAGCAAATTTGTAATTATTTGCAAGGAATATCGAATTTCGTTACAATCGGAACAATTCACCTTTTTTCTGTTTTTTTGGGTGGGAGGGCAGAACAAGCTGCACCGCACTAATTCACTTTTTATTATCAAAATTTTGATACCTTTGTATTAAAATTTAATTATCATTTTATTTATTTAAACAGTTTTTTTTAAATTATCTTTTCTTTTATTACTTAATATTTTAAAAACACGGCGTAGTATACAGAAAAAATTTACAAATGCATAGATACAAATACTATTCTTTGGCAAAACAAAAATCATATAAAAATTTGATTTTTTAAAGGATAAAATAAATAAATAAAAACAATTTCAATCAAAAATCGATTAAGAAGAAAATTTGGCAGAAGTAGACAAATATAAATGGATGAATATGAATGCATCTTTTGCCTTCAAATTTTAGAACATAAAGTAGTCTAATATTGAAAGATCAAAAAACATTTAACTAAAATGAAATTTTAGTATAAAAAATATAAAATGATCGAATTTAATATGCGATAAATTAGACTGAAATTTTTTTGGTCAAACCAAAAGAATTTATTAAACCCAAAATCAGCAAAGCCAAAAGAGTAAGTAACAACTAACTAGCAAACATACAGGAACTCTTATTGCTATACTCTGAATTAAGCCTGTACATGATTCTGAATAAAATTGCCTCTCTAATTCTACGAACAATCAACATAGGATTAGGTTGTCAGTGTTGGAACAACACTTCATTCTTGGCTCTCCATATCTGCTAAAATGCAGTACAAAAAGCCAATCTCCTAATACGATTAATCAAATTATTCCCAGATGCTTTCCTGGGCATCTAACTATCCTCACGTCTGCATGATAGAATAGGTCTCATTACACCACAAGAAAATAAGACCAATCTCCAAACTTGTCTAGAGAAGGTGCAATGAAAGAACAAGTGATCAATAATCTCAATACCAGAATTACAAAGCACACAGGCATTAGATTCACAGCAATGCCATTGGAAAGGCCTCTCTCTCGTTTGCAATCTACCCATCAAAGCCAACCAAGTGATAAAAGCTCATCTTGGAATCTACTGGGGGAACCATACAATCCTATACAATGGTGAAAGAACCAGATTGCTCCAGCTTCCATTCCATTGAATCCTCACAAGTACCTAGGGTAGGGAAATGAGCCAAAATATACCTCCATATATTGGTAGTATATTGATCTAGAGGGCTAGGAAATCTCCAGGCTCCATCACAATAAACCTCACAAACCTTAGCAGATCTATCAATCCCTACATCACTAAAATTAACATTAGAAAAACGATCCAGTACAAACATACACTGAGCTTAAGGGTCTAACCAGAAGGAAAATCTGATACCATTGCCCAAAATATAATCAAAGAAACCTTTTAACCAAAGGCCTCAACTTCAATAAAACTTGAGTTATAAAGTTTTAAGATTCCCCAAAAACACAATCTTTTATGCTTGTTGGTAGAGATCTATGTAGCCCAAAGAGTGTTTTTAGCAGACACTAAATCCCAAATGTGCAAACTGACAACAGCTTGATTCCAGTAAAATAATTTTTTCACATTAAGACCACCAAATTTCTTTGAGAAGCAGATGGTATCCCAAGTAACAAGGCCCAATTCCTACTATTTCCCATACCTCTCCAAAGAAAATCCCTACATATGGTTTCTACTCCTTTAATCACGACTTAAGGAGAATAAACATGTTGAACCAGTAGGAAGTCATGCTAAAAAGAACAACATTAATGAGTTACAACCTCCTTTTGTAAGATAAGCAACAAGCACTCCAAGAATCCAATCTAGAGGTAATCCTCTTGATCAAAATATCACAGAACCTTTGAAAGTCTAGTAGAAATAAGTTGAAGTCCCGTATATTTGACAGGAAATTGACCCTTTTGAAAGTGCAATTATCGGGAGAATCTCCTCTCTCATATTTTGTTGCACACCGTCGAAGAAAATAAAACTCTCTACTGGATTGGGCTTGAGACCAAAAATAAGAGTTAAATGTGACAGGGCTTCAAGAATAATTTTGATAGATCTCAACATTTTTAATTTTATTATAATTTAACTGGTTTCTAATAACTTTTTTTATTATTTAGTTTATGGTTTCCCACACAACAAAAAAATTTCATTGAGAAATACTAACGGTACTTTTTCATATACTTTCTACCGTACATTTTCAATGTAAAAAAGACATGTCTCTTTACTTATTAATAATATTTTTACCGTACATTTTCAATGTAAAAAAGACATATATCTCTTTACTTATTAAATATTATTAGTTTTTATAATAAAAGTTAATACTTAATAATAATAATAAAAAAAAGACATTTCTTATTTGTATTAGAAATGTATAGTGGAAAGTGTACGAGAAAGTGCTAGTAATACTCCTCTTTTTCATTTTATTTGGTAGAAGGTTACATTGTTGAGGGTTAGTGCACCAATGAATTAATTTCATTTATAATTATTAAACTTTATTCTTATTACAGTAAAATCACAAAAAAATTGTCCTAAAAAAATCACTCAACTTTATTTTTGTTTCACTAAAATGCTGGTTTTTTGTGATATCAATTGTCACATCAGATTTTCAGTGACACATTAGCTGTTATATTAGCTTTCCAACTACTCATATCTACAAACTGTCTGAAAGTGATTTTAGTAAAATAAAAATATAATTCAATGATATTTTGGATGAAAGAAATTTTGTGATTTTATTACAATAAAAGTAAAAGTTGAATAATTATTAATGAATTTAACCCACCAAACAATCATTTAATAGAATATGCATCTTCAAATCCCTTTGACACATATTCTTAACATTCCTTTCAAGTAATAGAAAACCCTAATAAAATGCATAAGTAAGAGTTTACCTTTCTCTCAACTGCTTTCTTTAATTTTCTTTTTTCAAGAAATTGAGAACAAGGAAAAAAAAAGCCTCTTCAATCAACAAATTTCCTGTTTTCTACATCTCCTTTAAGAAATTGTACCTATCATGATACAACTTTTGCCATACACACTCTTCAATTTCATGTGCAACTCTTGAAAATAATTCTTAGTCAGACTTGGTCTATAATATATATTATCTTTAAACTAATACAATTATATAATTGTATGTATTTAGTTATTTTATTTATATTAATTGATGTAAATATATGTCACTGTGATTGAATTAGTGTATAAATAATATAATAAAATGAGTTTATCTAAATATTTCTCGTATTAAAACTAGACTCTTAAAGAAGGTTGGCCGAAATTTTGAGCATAGAATGCATTTGCTATGTATATATGTAAGGTGATTTTTGCAATTTGACATAGTCATATATAGAACGTAACATCTTTCACTTGCAGCCCTCACTCTCTCCTTTTAGAGCATCTAACAATGCTCTTTGTTTTAAAGACAATTTTTGATAGAATAAAAAGCATTTTCAATAGATTTTTTATTTGAGTTTTGTATTTTTTTTTAAAGAGTCATTTCATAAAAAGTATTTTCAATTGATTTTCTATTTTTAAAATTTAGAGAAAAAAATGAGTTTAAATCTCTCTATATCTCTAGAGAGTTAAAATTAACTTTTTATTCTAATTGTAATATGCATATCAACTTTTTATGTATATATTTTTTTTATATTTATATTTTTAAAAATATTTATATTTTTAAAAATATTTTTCTCTTTCTTCATTAGAGGAGATACATTTAGAGGCAACGAAGGCACGTGCCTTTATTGGCCAATTGAAATTTAGAAAACACTATATATAATATATTTCTTGCCCCATTCTAAAATTTGTATTTGCCTTCATATATTTAATGTTTCAAATATTTTATTCAATTAACTAAATTTGATCAATCAATAATCATTACTTTATTTATTAAATATATTTTTAGTAAAATAAAAAAATAAAAAATTTATATGTATTTCTAATAAAAAAAAAGGAAAAAATGAGTGTCAAACAAGTTATGATGCTAACCACTCATTTAATGCAATTATAAAACTTTTTTCTTCTTCCTAATAAAGAAAAAAAAACATTCTTTTCAAAAACAAAATAACAGTCATATCTCAAATCTTTATTCTTCCTTTTTTTTCAAAAACAAAATTGCAGTTTTCTTTTCCAAATTTCAGTTGGAATATCCAATCAATTCAAAGTTACATAAAAAAACAAGATAAAGAAATTAATAAATACATATTATTCTAGTTTATTACACATTTTATTTTTATCTTTTTCTTTTAATTTCATAGTATTTTTGTTTTGATTTTTTCAAGTATTGATTAACAAACACATGAATTTAAACTTGGTTTCTAATCCTACAATCTACAAAATAAAATTGGATGTTAGTTCAAAATAATTTTATTTTTTAGTGGTGGCTTTAATTAATAGATACATGAATTTAGAATTAATTTTTATTGTTTTCAACATGATTCAACTTTATACTGTAAATGTAAATTCGAATAAAAATGGTCATATGCTAAATGTTTTGGGATGATTATCATTATTTCAGCCTTGCAGTTAATGACAAGAAAATAATTAGAAAATAATGATAAGAAATTTCAATCAATAATTAATTGTGAAGCTTTTGGTTTTCTTTATTGACTAATTGTTCATTCTAAATATAAAATCACAATGAACAATAATTATTAATAAATGCATATATTTAGAATTATAGTTGACAATAATGGCGGATTATAATTTTTTATGAATTTGATTAAGGTATGAATAAATTTCTTATCAAACAAAAAGTACCAATAGAAGAACCTTATATAAATAAAGATGTTATCATCAAATTTGATGGAACCAACTCTTTAAAAAAGTCTCATATAGAAATTAATTTTTGATGATCTTCACTAAGATCTTGAATTAAAAAAAAAAAATCATATTATCATTATAATAATCGCAATAATATTTTTTGTTGAATTTATTAGAAATGTATATTTTATTGTTAATAAACTACTTTTACACTATCATAAACTATTTTAATTACTTTTTGTAGCTGTGATAATATTTCTAATTGAGTTTATTAGATATATATATATATATATATATAATTAAAATTAATTATATAAATAAAAATTCGCCCCCATTGAAGTTAGTTTATGGATTCACCCCTATTCCTCGTAATAAAAATTATCTACTTTTTTCTTTTGATAAATATTGATTTATTTGGGATAAAATAAAATGTACAATAAAATATAAAGAGCTCATTAGACTTATAAAAAAAATTTTACTCTCCATATTTAAGAATATTTTAAGATAATTTTTATTCTATTAAAGATACTTTTTAAAATAAAGAGCATCATTGGAAATGTTAATATCTTTTAAATATAGAGTAAATTTTTGTTTACTAGTCCAACAAACTCTTTATATTTTTAGTCTTTATTTTACTTTATCTCATATAATTCTTGTCAATTGACATCTATTGTAATCTTTAAGTTGTTTTAATGGAAATGGACTTCATGAACATAATGAGGTCGCTAAGTGTGTGTCAATCTTGTTGAGATGGATAAATGCGTTTGCTGATTCCTGCTATCCAACTTTTGATTAAAAAAAATATTTAACCAAAAAAATAAATGATTTTTATTATAAAAAAAAAGAGAATTATTTTTATAGAAATATACCAATAAAAAAAATAGAATATACATAAAAAAAATGGAGTTGTATTAAAATAGAAAATAAAATTTGGCTAGACTCTCTCTTTCACTCATGCATAGTCTTCCTCTTAATTCTTCTTCTTAAATGGTTTACTTTTGACCCTTCATCACCCTTTTATTAGTTTTTTTCTCAAAAATATCATATTTGATATTGTTTATCTCATATTTATAGCTTATTTAGTTGTTTTTTGTTATTTCTTTTTATAAATATTTCAAATTTGTATTTTTCAGATCTAAATTTATTATTTTTATTTTTTAAAATGTAATAAAATGCAAGCTAAATGTTTTTATTATGAAAGATTGTCTTGAATGGGAGATTTTCGGTTTCCTTATCCTTCTATTATAGAAGTAACTTTGCTTTTTCATTTTTATCTCAACTAATATATGGAGTTGTTCCCGAAAAGTAAATTGTCAATAACATGTAACTATTATTCCACTGTTTTTATTGAAAAATTCATATCTTAATAACACTATTGTTTTCTGCACCTTCTATATTTTAAAATTAAATAATTTCTTTTAGGATGTCAATATATATTTTTCTCATCAATAATGAAAATTTAATTTTAAAGAAAATTGTAAAAAGGATCACCGCGATACGACAATAACTCAATGATAAAGCATTTGGTTCAGGTGATTGAGGCAGTTAATAGCTGTATTATGTCCATCAGCTAATCCAAAACCATTTGGTAAGATTTTTTAAACAGCAATTTGATAGCTGGTAGAAATTTTAAATAGCAGCTGTTTGAAAAAACTATATTAAAATTATTATTATTATTTATTTTTTTTAATAAAAAGATCAAATTAACCTCAAACAGCTGGTACTTTTAATGGCTGCCATCACTAGTTACGTTTTCCACCAAGATGCGGCAAAGAATTGTTCCACCCACAAACATACACCATTATTACAAATAAATTTTAATATATAAAAAGTTATGAATGTATGCTTTAGTTTTTATTATTATTTAAATTTATTAATAATTTCATGTTTTTATTTATTTAAACAACATAAGAGTATATTTTTTGAATTGAACAAATTATACTCTTATTAATAATTTTATATTAAACAGCAACAGCTCAATATAAATTTATTAAGGTCCCGTTTAGTTTAAATGTTGAATGCAGCTGGTAACTGGTAGCTGCTGGTTGATTGATATTAATGTTTGGTAAAACTAATTGAGTTGCTGTTATTATAATTCAAAATTTACTAATAGATACATAATTTATATTATTCAATGTATATATATTTTTATATGAAGTAAATAAAATAATTATTTCATATAATTATATACTATAATTAAGATAATAAAAAACAATAAAAATTAATTAATTATAAATAAAATTTTTTAAAATATATATGTATATTTATAAATAAATTTAATAAATTTAAAATCATTATACTTAATATATTAAATAACATATAAAGCAATTAGAAATATATTATATTTTTTTATTTAAAAATAAATAATATTACTAGTTTAAATATTATTTGTAATTATAAATAATTTATTGATTGAAAAATTCAATTTGGAGAAAATACGTATTTGTAATTAATAAAATATATAATGATAATATAGTCCAATTTAAAAATAAAATAGAATCAATTAATAGATCAACAACTGATTGAAATTAGAACCAGCTATTAGCTGCTAATTAAAAAATTTTACCAAACAATTTGGTTTCAGCTGTTGGAAGTTCAAAAATTTATCAACTAATAGATGAACCAAACACTTCCTAAATACTATATATCAATCAACTATCTTACTAGCTATCAATTATCAAATGGAGCCTAAGAATAATAGCATTGTATTGCTAATTGTCATCCTTATTTCACTAGCTTGAGTCAATTTGTTAAAGGTTCAATTAATAATATTTAGAGAAGCAAGTTCTAACAGTAAATGGACTACCTTTGTTTGAGTTGAAGCTCACATGATTCATGAAAATTAAATTAATAATTAAGGAAATTCAAAGCAAATCAAGAAAGGGTTTAGTTAGATACTTGAAGATATATCAATTGCAATGTATCTTCAGCATGTGATCTGCCTGCCCACTTGTCTATTATCAACAATCATAAGGGCAGCAACACATGCAAATATACTGCTATTTTTTATTCTACAATCTTTACTTCACTATACCAACCTCAAGAACTAATTTCAACTATTCACCTAATTTTATAAATATTTTTTTTCAGAGGTTATAACTCAGTTCACAACACTAGCTGAGTTTATTGGAAAAAATTTTTGGATTCTAATCCCACTATATACAATTTTAGAAATGAGTGAAAATTTTAACTGTAACTAAACTCTAAATAGAATTAGTTTCAGAATATAAAACGGATAATTACATCTATAATTTAATCGAAAAAAAAAGGCCAACCAACCATAAACCAATGATTGGGCCATTTATTAGCATATAGATAGAAAAGACAAACACTCCCTTTAAGAAACACAATTATTATTGAAATTATTTTGTCCATGCATGATTGATAAATGGGTCTCAAGGGTTCATGGCCCTAGTGATAAGATCAGGTTCCCTTGTCAACTCTCTAACTAACTTGCCACCATGCTCTAACTCAATATTGTATACACGACTAGTTATAAACCAATCACTATAAATATGTGTGTGTGTGTATTACTTGTATAAACCAATCACATCTTTAGAATATAGATTTTAGAATCATCATCAATGGCTAATGAGAGAATTTTGGGTGAGAGAATGAAACTTCTGATGGCAGTGTTTAGCTTACAAATATGTTTTTCAGGGTTTCATATAGTTTCAAGGGTTGCATTAAACATTGGCATTAGCAAGGTTGTTTACCCAGTTTACAGGAATGTCATTGCACTCATTTTGCTGTCCCCTTCTGCTTATTTCTTGGAGAAGTAAGTTTTTTTTTTTTTGCATTAAACATTCCTTTTCAGTTTGTTGGATCTAATTCAGCAATATGTATATGTTCTGTTTTCAGAAAGGAAAGGCCACCTTTTACCTTTTCTTTGATGGTCCAGTTCTTTCTCCTAGCATTACTGGGGTATGTAAAAATTACATGAATTAATCAAAAATAATGGTTGTTATAAAATAATATGATGTTTTAATTGAGCTGTTTTTATTATGATGAGTTTTATGCTATTTCAGGATAACAGCAAACCAAGGATTTTATCTGCTGGGACTGTATTATGCATCTCCAACTTTTGCTTCAGCTATGCAAAACTCAGTTCCAGCAATCACTTTTGTCATGGCTTCTGCTCTTGGGTATATTTGAACTTTTTGTATTTGTTTTATTAAACTATATATGGAATTTCAATTATTTCTTATTGAATAAAAAATGCTTGATTGAATTGAATGTGTAATTTTGAATGTGATCAGAATTGAGGAAGTGAAGATTGGAAGAAGAGAAGGGTTGACAAAAGTAATAGGAACAATTGCAAGTGTAGGAGGAGCCACTGTAATTACACTCTACAAAGGGCCTCCTCTACTGCAACAAAAAATTTCTTCAAACAAATTGCACAACTGGACATGGGGTTGCTTTTACCTTCTTGCTCATTGCTTCTCATGGGCTGCTTGGATGGTTCTTCAGGTATATATAGCTGCATATGCATTGAGCTGCAATAGGTTGTTCTTTTAAGCAAATCTTGTGTTCCTTTCTCTAACAAAAGGAAAAATTGGATGCAGGCTCTAGTTCTGAAAAAGTATCCAGCTAAACTCACGGTTACCTCTTTTACATGCCTATTCGGGTTGATACAGTTCTTGGTGATAGCTGCATTCGTTGAAACTGACTTCAATAATTGGAAAATCCAATCAGCAGAAGAGCTTTTGACAGTCCTATATGCTGTAAATAACCCATTCATTTATCTGTTACATAATTTTAGTTTTCTTTATGCTGGCTAAATTTGTTCAAGAAATTAATTTCCACTGTTATTTATTTATATTTCTATTGTGTAGGGAGTCGTGGCCTCAGGCATTGTGTTTTCTGTGCAAACATGGTGCATTCACAAAGGGGGACCTGTGTTTGTTGCTGTCTTCCAACCTATGCAAACACTTTTAGTTGCTATTATGGCTTCTTTGATTCTTGGTGATCAGTTATACTCTGGAGGGTATGTAGAATACAATCACAGATAAAACTAGTAGTACATAATGAATAGTTGATAACCCATTTAGTGCTTTTTCTTTAATTACTGATTTCCTCTTAAATTACAGGATAATAGGTTCAATTCTTATCATGATTGGTCTATACTGTGTTCTATGGGGCAAAAGTGAAGAAAAAAGAGTGGCAACTGAAGAGAAGGCAGATATGCTGAGAACAAACCTTCTTGCAGCAGAAACTAGAGTCCAAGAAAATGTCTAAAATACCACAGAGATTAGAGAGTCAGGGACCACTAAAATAGACTTTTAAGCCAACACACTCTGCTGTTCCTTCAACATTTATAGGTTGTTTTTTTTAAAAAAAAAAAAATTTAATCCCACACACACCTAAGCTCTGTGTACGGCCTTAAAGTCAATAGATTGAAACAGGCATTGCTATCAGCCTACAACTACTTCACTATTCCAAATATGATAAGGCATCCATGTTCTTATTCATGTAAAGGGCAATGCATCATATGTTAATTGTTATTCTGCCAAATGCTTAACCAATATGGTAAAATATGAAATACCCATCAATAATGATGTATTGTGCCTAACTCAATCAGCATATCAGGCAAGTTTAGAATTACTCCATTCATACCATTCTTTGCAGCGTACAATGCCAACAAGAAACTATCTATTGTTGCTCTGGTTCTAAATCAATGTATAAATCTTCAGCTTCAAACTATAATGAAACCTCCAAGATCACCTTCACAAACTTCCATAGAACACTTACCACGTTGGACAATTTAGGACTAACTTTGAGTGGATTTGAAGGGTATAATCGGGTAGCAACTCCAGCAGACAAAAGAAATTTTAAATGATAATGACCAGCAAGCAAACAAGAAATAGAAAGAACGGTCTTTAAAAACAGTAAACATTTGGCATAGCAAACAGAATAGTGGATAAGTTTTTTTAAGAAATTTATGTCTATCTGGAACTCAATGGATAGAATTTCAAACCAGAATTATATAAAAAAACTGCGCAAGAATTCAAGAGTAATAAAATTAACTTCAAATTAGGTCATTTCTCATACATAATGCTCAAAGTTTCACAGACAGCACAAAATAGCAAAGAATGCATCACAATCCAACAAATATCTTTTTTTTTTTCCAGCTTGATAAGAAAGCAATACAAGAATACAAGAACGGGTATCTACCATACTAGACTTAAGAAAATGTAATGTAGTCCTGTAAATACTATAAAGTTTTGTATTATTCTAACTAGTGAACAAATTTTGGGCTATTAAAAACTTTCAAAACATGTATTTTTCAGATAATTTTTGATGCAAAACAGAGGGTTCTAAAAATTATTTCCATGATTTGTAACAACAAAAACCTCAAAAATGTCCCAAGTAAGCGTTATGAAAAGTCTAGTCCAAAAACTGCTATGTTCTTGAAAGATTTACTCTCAAACATTTCCCAGGTAAGCCTCATTTAAAACCTATACCAAAATTCTATATTTTTTAGTTCTTTAGTTTTGCTTTCCTAGAGACTCTTCTTCGCTACATCATCAACCAAAAGGCTCCTTGGCGCCAAAAAAAAAGAAAAAAAAGATCAACTGTTCTGATTGTTTAAGCCCTGATATTCCTGCATATTGCAACTGTCCCTACCGCATCAAGAACCAGTAGTTCAACTGATTAAAGTTGCCTTTCAATCTGTATGATAATTGAAGATGCCAAATTCTCATAGAATAAATGTCTAATCTAATTGAAAGGGAAGCTATGTAACAACACTAGAACTGAAACTGCCTAAAATTAGAGAGGCTACCAGAGTATCACTGTAACCAATATTCTCTAAAAGCAATTTGAAATAATGTGACATTCAAACAATTTTATCCAAGCATCAACTACAATTCCAGGTAGGGGTAAGCAAAACCGAACCAATCTCAACTCTTTTATTTTGGTTCGGTTTAAAAAGTCACAAAACCAAAATAACCGAACCGAATCTATATTAAAAATATATTTTTTATACTTATTTATATATATAATTTACTATATATTAAAATATATAATTATATATTATAATATATAATATTTATATTTTAATAAATTATATGTTATTTAATATATTTATGTTTATATTATATTATATTTAATTATATTATATATTAATATATTATATATAAAACCGAATTCGGTTCAGTTTATAAATTTTTAATAATTCGGTTTTCGGTTTTTTCGGTTCAGTTTTGAACCGAACCTACTGATTGCACACCCCTAATTCCAGGTACTTCGGATCACAAATCGCTAGCTCATTATCATGCATAAGTATAATTTTTACCAAATACCAATTAATTAAATTGCAGAAGAATCATTGCAGAAAAAGGAATGCAATTTTATCCAAGCAACTCCATGTACTTTCGGATCATAAATTGCTAGGTCAGAATTGCTAACTCATTATCATGCTTACGTCTATACTTCAACAAATTCCAATTAGTTAAATCTTAAGAGAGAATCAATTCAGCAGAAGCAATACAGAGGAACTTATTCAAATATTTTCCCTCATAATTACAAAATGGACAATAAGGTCATGATATATAATTCCTACGGGCAGTCAGACACGCTTCAAGGTCCCTTGTGAAAGGTTTATTTCAACTAGTAGCTATTAAATGCTTAACGCAGCCAAGTTACTCAATTTCCTTCCCCTATTATTGATTAAAGACTTGATTCTCTAGAGATTTACAATAGCCAGAGAAATTAACTTAGTATAACTATTTTCCTTTCTAATACAATATTAACATACTTGGCAAATAATATATCCTTACAAATTCAAGATAATGTTACCCTATATTAAGAAGTACTCCACACAGAGAAGATGATAAGTCCAGAATGAGTTTTGAAACAGTCTACAGAAGTCAAATTCCATATCACTTCTCCAAAGATGGCATATCAATAAAAGCTGAAAACAAATTTTCTATGGCCCTGTTACTGATCTTTTTATTGAGGAGCTAGAAATTTAACTGCTTTTGCTAATTCTATATATCAAAATGTCCAGACGCAAAAAAGAAACAGGATTTTGCAATCTACCAAACAAATAGGCATCATTCATTAAGAGCCTAGAAAGACAAGAACCACTTTTAATACACTTCACTATGCACTGTAAGTACTGAGAGTTTAGGCCTAATTGGTGAATAATCAATCAATGATAGATCTATTAACAATCAACACAAAACATAATTGACTTGGGAGTCCATAACCCTGACTGCATATTTTACAGTACTTATCAAGATGCTAGTATCATTGCAAAAATGTTAAAACAAACTCATTAAAGCTTCAAGATGTCATAGCTAGCGCAAGGGTTTGCAAGTTTTAGAAAATTATATTCATATTGGTATCAGATGAACAGTGGCAAGTTGACGAAAACCGTTTTGAAAATATATCACACAGATGGCACACAGTTGAGGTAGATTGCACTATTACAAACTTTTTAATGAGCACACGATAATCTATAAAAACAGTTTTTAATTAATAGCAACAACTGGAAGAATATCAGCACTCAATGGGAAAATCAACCACCATAATGATTATTGACATTTGCCTATTCATCCAAAACTAACTCATCTTGCTAACAAGTCAATCTAAGTTGTAGAAGAATATTATATACAAGTTCCTCATTTCATAATAATTTCTACAGATGACTCCACAAAACTACTCTGAGATTATAGTCGACTGAATATCAAGTGCTCAACCATTTCAGTTGTCATTGTGCATTATACCATAAGCCACATGTAAGAGGAACTCCATGATTCATAAACAATAGCCATCATCCTAAGGGAAACAAAAATAAAAGCCGAGAAATCTCCCAAAATGATAAAATTTTCAAATTAAGAAACAAAGGCACAGCAACACTAAAAATTCTTCAACCAGAAGCCAAATCTAAGAAACATAAACCACCAATTCGATTGTCACAGACATGAGACATAGAGCACAGCTACACTGTATATCATCTTCAATTTGTAACTACCTGACAGTAACAATGTCATCAATCTTCAATATCATGCGCACACATTCAGTTGCCAGTGTTATTGCACTTGTGCTCACAAGTAATGGCTGAACCACATTCTCCTCCAAGATATTTGTAATTTGTCCCTTCCTTACATTGATTCCAGCATTAATCTCCCCTTGAGCATGCCGATTTCTTAGCTCAGTCACAATTGCAATTGGATTCAAACCTGCATTCTCCGCCAAAGTATACGGTATCACCTCCAGTGCCTCAGCAAAAGACCTCACACAGTACCCCTCCATCCCCTGTAGGACCTTCGCCCATGCCCCAAGCTGCCTTGACAGTTCAATCTCTGGAGCCCCACCTCCAGCAATCAAAAATCGTTTAATCACCAGACATCTAATTACACACAATGCATCATGCAAGCTTCGCTCTGCTTCATCAATAACCAACTGATTTGACCCACGCGCGAGCACAGTAGTGGTCTTTCCCATGTTCTTAATCCCAGTGATCTTAACAATCTTGCCATCTCCAAGGGAAACCTCCTCTACAAGATCAGCGTACCCCAACTTCTCCTCTCTGAAATGTTCAATATTTGAAATAGGCAAGCAATTTAAAGTCTTAGTAATGAACTCAATTTCATCTCTTTCCACATCCTTAACCACCAAAATCTTGGCTTTTGCCAAATAATGCAGGGACAAATCCGTCACTGCATCTCTCAAGATGCTCTTTTGAATCAATAATACATTGCACCCAGTCGCTTTAATCTTCTTAATCATACCCAAAATGTAATTCCTCTCTTCCTTCAAAATCCTATCCATTTGAGTATAATCAGAAACCACAATGCTCTGCTCAATATCAGTCTTTGGAGGCGAAATCTGAAACTGAATCACTGCAATCTTAGCATTCTCCACTCTCGTGGGCCCACCTGCAGCATGACTAACTTTCTTATCAAAGACCAAACCTTTAACCATCTCGGTGTCATCAACAGTTCCGCCTAGCTTCTTCACAATCTTAATATCCCTAAGGTCCACCATTTCTGGCTTAGCAGGGTCAACTACAGAGAGAACTGCATCAACTGCCAAAGGAGCGAGAAGCGTGGAATATTGACTAACTACTTTACTGTTCAAGGAGGTGCTTGCAGATTTAATTAGGGAATCCCGGTCCGATAACTCGAGAGGCACAGCCATGGCAGTTAATACATCGACAGCCTTAATAGATGCTTTATGAAGAGAATCAGAGATTACCGTGGGGTGAATTCCAGTAGACAAAAGCAAAAGGCACTGTTTTAAAAGCGCCCCAGCAATGACAACGACGGTGGTAGTACCATCACCAGCAGCGGCATCCTGCGACTTAGAGAGCTCCACAAGCATTTTAGCGGCAGGCTGAAGGACCTCCATTTTGTTAAGAATGGTAGCCCCATCGTTGGTGATGATTACTTCGCCGCTGGCCGTCGAAATCATCTTGTCCATACCTTTGGGGCCGAGACTGGTCCGTACAGCGTCGGCCACTGCACGGGCAGCGACGATGTTGGCATGGCGGATATCTTCCTTGCGTTTATTGTCGACGTAGGACTCCGTTTTCGAGGATCTGGGGAAGGAGACTGCAGGTGCCGTCATTGATAGCGCAGTGGAATAAGAAACCCTAATCAAGCGAGAGAGTGAAGAGAGGGGAACACAGAAGTGGTGAACAGGAAGTGAGGAGCAGAGGATTCTAGAGAAATAGGGAGGGTTCAGATTTCACTTGAGAAACAGGAAACCAGATTCAAGGATTTATGGTAGGGATAAATATCCACATAGTATCAAAACTTGTAATTTATTATAAATTGGGATTAAAATTTTTAATTATTACATATTAAAACTTATAAAAATATTACAATTGTGTTAGTCTATTGATATATTATATCAGTTAGTCAATATGTCACATCATTTCTTTTATTAAATTGTAATATTTTTAAAAATTTTGATATTAATTTATAACAATTAAAAATTTTAATACTAATTTATAGTAAAATAACAAATTTTGGTATCATTTATATATTTATTTCATTTATGGTAATAAAATTTATAGGTATAACCCAGAAAATTCAACTTTTTTATAATTAAGAAATAAATATAAAATAAGAAAATTATCCAATTATCTATATTTTAAGTAGTAGAAAATACTAAAAAATGACATCGCTTTTTGAGGGAATTGTAATGTTCACTTTAGAAAGCAAAACGTCTTTATCTCTTCAATTTAAACGCTAAAAATGATCATTCAACGCATTTCATCACTTTTCTCACTTCAATTGGTTTGTATTCAAACATCAAACTTCATGTTACTCAAACAATAACAAAGAAGAGAGATGAATTAGTAAAAAATTAAAACTTTAATACACACAAAAATGATGGAAAAAAGAGATAAGAGATAGACACGAATTTTTTAAAAATTCAGATATTAACTAATTCTACTTTTTTGTCCAATTTCAATTTGGTGTTCATTAATCTAACATTTAGATTACAAGTGGAGTTTTACCTAATTCACTTCCATATATGGTGTTTTTCATAAGACTAAAACTCAATCCAAAATTTTTTTGTATTTAAATGGTTTACATAACAATCAATTCTTTGTAATTTGGCTCATACACTACCTAATTATAAGATAAGCTCAAGTGTTTAAAGCTAACACTTAAACTCTTACAAGAATTGCGAAAGAAAGATGAGAAAATAATTTGCAAGAGTTTTGACACAATCAAAGTAGTTGAATCAATTAAATGACCTTTTGGTAGGGTATTTATACTGATTTCTCACCAAATAGCTATTACAAATGAGTCATAACACTTTCTAACATTCTTTTACAAGTACATTTAATGTTATCTACAGAGAAGGTTTTCCAGTCGGGAAAGTAGATTTTCCAATCAGGAAATAGCATAACTTGACATGTGACAACATCTGATTGACTGAAGGCTCCAACGACTAGTTCCTACATGAATTTCCAGATGACGTGGCACAATTTAGTTGGGGCGCCAATCAACGATCATGTCTTTTTGAATATCCCCGTTGTGCTTCCCATTTTCACGATCTAGAAAGTTGTTTTCCGGTCAGGACTATGGGCTTCCTAGTCTGTATCGGCTACTGGAACTTTGGGATGACCAAGGGCCATTGTTTTCCAGTCTCTACACATATTTTCCAATCCAGAAATAATAGTCCCGGTTGGAAGTTACATGTTTTTAGGAAATTTTTAACTCGTTCATTAAGGAAATCAAATTCAAATGAGCTGAAACTTTAAACATTATCAAAACAACACTAACTTAAGATATTAGTGACATTTAATTTTATTGTTAAGATCAACATAGAGAGTAATCACCCTAATATCAACACTTCCATTGCAAGACTTCCATTGTAGGAGGAAAAAAACATTACTTCTGTTGAAAAAGAAGCCTCAGTCAGTCTCTCGAAGCCATCATCATACTCATATTCTTATACTTCGTTCAACATGAAATCTGATAAAGATATGAGTTGGCAATCTTACAATGGTAAAGTTTAGTACAATAGGGTTTAGTAATTTAGGGTAGGATTTTATGCATATTAGGATTTAAGCCTTACTTCTTAGCCTCCTGACATTATATGGTATATAATTGTTCATCCAAACAGTAGTATTAAAGATATGATCGATCTTAAATAACGAATTCACACTTATGATATATTGATATCTATTGTGAAGTATTACTTAATGTTTTATGAATATGTTTTTAGAATTACCTTATGTTGTTGGGATCTATATTATTGATTTGAAAATTAAAATCCCGACTGTAGAGGAGATACATAGTAGAACTTATAGATCTTTAGGATTGTTAGTCTTTTCTTCTACTGAATAATAATTGCTTTAGCTTCTTTTTTTCTTTCAGGTTATTGAGATTCCAAGATTGATGTCAATAGTGCCAGAAGAGGAGTTCATGCCAATAAATTTTACAAAAAGTTATGCTTTGGATGATTTTCAATCTTTAATGAATCTTCATTCATCATAGATTGAAAATATCCAATGCAAACCTTATTTGGGTGAAGAATAACCTAAGGTTCAATATTAATGGCCTTCTTATCATATACTCCCTTAAGGAGTTTGCCATCATCACCAAGATTGAAATCTAAATGGAAAGAGAATTTGGATGAATCTCCCGAGCATAAGGAGAATGCTAAAGACTTTATAAAGAAAAACTTAACTGAGGTGGATAAGAAGATGTTATTGGGTCTAGTACATCCAAATATTTTTTGTATTAATTGGATTTCCTCTTAAAATTCTTCATTGATTTCTCATGACTCATCTTTATTATTTCACATCAATCTCTTATAACTCTCTCATGGGGAATCCCCAAGAAGAAATATGCAATCACTGTAAGAGAGTTACAAGAGAATGATAGCGAAACAATGAAGACAAGTAGAAGTCATGAGAAATCAATGAAGAATTATAGGAGGAAAACTGATTAATACAAAAATTTCCTCTTATCAGATACTCCCTTAAGTAGTTCGCCATCATCACCGAGGTCAAAGTCGAAATGGAAAGAGAATTTGGATGAATCTTCCTAGCACAAGGAGAATGCTAAAGACTTTATAAAAGAAAAACTTAAATGAGGTGGATGAGAAGATGTTGTTGAGTCTAGTACATTCAAATACTTTTTATATTGATCGGATTTCCTCCTAAAATTCTTCATTGATTTCTTATGACTCATCTTTGTTATTTCATATCAATCTCTTGTAACTCTCTCACGAGAATTTCATATTTCTTCTTGACTTTCAAGAAGAAATATGAAATCCCCGTGAGAGAGTTACAAGAGAATGATAGCGAAACAATGAAGACGAGTAAAAGTCATGAGAAATCAATGAAGAATTATATGTAATGCCCACAAATAGGGCTTAGTAATAGCCAAGAATTTATGGTATGAAAAGAATAAATGAATGAGATACAAGATGATACAAACGATTTATGATATGAATCAAAGGTGTTTTGGTGATGTATCAAAAGTATTTTGAGGTTTATATGAGATATGTGAGGGATATATGGTTGAATTTGGGTCTTGGGCTTTGAAAAAAGTTGAAGGAATGTAGAAAAATGAATAGAAGGAGTCACAGTCGTGACTATCGAGACTTAAGGTTATCTAGGCATTTTAATGTGTGATGCCTATGACTTAAAGAGTCACGACTGTGATTAATATGGTATAAATAGTTTAAGCTCGACTTTTTTCATTTTAACCAAGCCCCCAAAACCCTAGCCACGTCCCAAATCCTCTGAAAACTTATCTCCTACATGATTTTGATGAGTTCTAAGCTTCCAAAACATAAGATCTACCATTGAAGAACAATATTTGTACATGGATTTGGAAGATTTACCAAGGAAGAAGATGAAGTTGGAAAGAGAAAGTATAGAGCTTAAGGGAGGTCGAGTCTTCTACCAAATCAATCTTGATTTCTTCCTTCTTTGGGTAAGATTTCATGTTTTTCCTTCTCTTTTAACAAGTTTGTAGGTTGATTGATATGATTTATCTGAAAAGGGTAAAAACCCATTTGTATATGGATATGTTGAAGATGAACCCTAGGGTTACTGAGGGGAAAACTTTCCTTTAAGCTTGATTTAGATGCTAAACACATGTTGCATGAGAATTTAAGTAAGAAAAAACCTAGCTTGATGGTCTTTGAGTTAAGTTTTGAAGCATATGGCTTTATGTAGTCATAAATGCTAATATATGGTTTGAGTTAATGAGAAATAGTTATGATTATATATAGGAGAATCCTCTGAAAGGTGGAATCACCCATCAATGAGGCTAAGGAAGCTTAAAAGCTTGGATTTAGAGTTGGCTCCATAGGAGGTAAGTATACATATGCATTTTAACTTGTTAAAATAAAATGGCATGATGTTAATTAACACGAAAATGTGATAGATGATATGTAATTATAAATATTTGATAATTAAGATGAAAATGAAAGTAGGTAACATATTACTCATGCATATAGGCCATGAATGATATAAGAAGAAAATAAATTAAAGTTAAAGTTGATTAAATAACATCGTTCTAGCATGCAAGATGCACTTAAAACTTGTAATAAATAATCATGTGCACTAGATAAATTGGTAATGGTGTGGTATAATAGATCGGAATTATGATTAATTAGCTATGAGCTAGATTGTTTAAGGGCCTAATAGCATGTTAAGTAATATAAATGATTATTGAAAGATATTGATTGAAATTAATAAAAGAAGAATAAGCAAAATATGATAGATATGAACATGATCATGCGGGAAATTCATAAGAATGGTTTGAACTTGGAAGAATAAAATATGGCCAAGTATTCTAGGCACAAGAGTTGTCATTAACGAGGCATCTAAAATGAAATGAAGGAATTATTAGAATTTAGTAATGATAGTCATATATGTATGTTTGTGGGGCCACTAACCCAATTGGTTGTAAGTTTAGCATAATGCCTGTATTAAGAATTGACAATTGTAGATGTACAAGCTTTATGAAAACACCTAAAGTGTTTGGGAAAAAATGGCATAAAAGAGGTAAGTCTCACACCTTGAGAAATTCACGATTTGAATGACTTATGAGTTTGTGGAACTTATATCTATGATGTTAAGTGATTTCTTATGGCATGCTATTTATATATAAAGCTGATTTTTGCATGTTGATAGGAATGGCTACGCTTGGTTAGCCTTAGTGCCTTGTATAATAACTTGTGAACCTTGGCATGTTATGTAAAGAGAAATGCAAGCTTGTATGGTTAAAGTATATCATAGATCCCTTGAAATAGGGCAAATGCATATATGATAAAGACATATTTTAACATGATTTGTCATGAATATTGATAGGAGGGGTAGCAGTTAGACCACCATAAAAGTTTATATGTGTGTTATGTGCCTAAAAGATGGGTTAAAGACCTAAAAATTTATGAAATACAAAATCACGCCCATGAATCAAAGTGTCACTCCCATGACTGATTAACCAAAATGAGGCTGAATGGTTCCTCACCAAAGTCACAACCAGAGTCACAACTTAGGTCACACCTGTGACACTGCCTTATGATAAAAGAATACGTCTTTATGAACTGTAAACATGATTTAAGCATGCCATTATTCTATGCATGTGGTTATATGATGAATTACGGTATGATAATAAGTCATGAATATGTGAATGCATTTGAAAACATAAATGCAAGATGTGTATTGATTATGTCTTTTGAGAATGTGATTATATGAAATGTATGAAAATAAGATGAAAATGACAAGATAAGAGGTAATAAGTGCCTATTTATCTAGAACTACTTTAGGATAGATAGTGCAGTATTAAGGGGATAAACGATATGTATCGACAAGCCTATGAGTGAGGATCAGGGTAACTTAAGCTCAGGTATGAGCACCCTTGTTCTTGGTACTTATAGATATGATATTATACTCAGTCAAGTTATTTTAAGCTTAGAGAGCCTTCTTGACTTGAGATACAGATGAGTAGGGTGGCTTAAGTTTTGGTATAAGTGCTCCTATTTCACACCCCGAATCCGACCAGTCCGGAAATTGGGCTTGGGCTATTTACTAAATTAAAAATGATACATAGGGATTTATTGATTTCATGAGCAACATAATAAGAAAAGTAATATGAATTTAGTATGTTATACTTTATGATATATGCATTTTGGATGCATTTATGCTTTGCATGCATTGAATAATGATTTACGCATAAGAAATGTGAACAATAGATGAGCAGGACCGGTGGTCGACTTAATTACCAGTTATAAAGACCTAAATTTATGAGGTTTCAACTCCCTTCAATATCTGATATATGATCAAGCTTCCGATAGATCAATGCATCGATTAGTAATTGAGATATAAAAGGACTGCTGGGTGATATAACTTTAAAATAACTACACCGATATTTTAGATATGAATGCTTGTGAAATATTGGAATATTGAAATAAAGAAAAAGATATGTAATATTAAATCTATGTCTTGAAATGTCCATGCTCACATGATTTGAAAATGATTGTGTACCAATTCTACATGCCCTAAATTATGACTACATGTTATATTGAATATGCATATGTGTATTACTAAGCTATGAGTAGCTTAGTATATTTTCTTATGCACGCAAGTTTTGGAGCCAATATATATAGTTGATGTAGCAATTGATAGCGGAGGTGTCAAAGCCTGTGCAAAGGAGACTATGTAGGCTAAAGTTAGACCAACCGTATTTATAGCATGCATTTATTTTTAGCATTCATTTATGATGATATAATTAATTATGTTGTTATACTGTAACAATGTAATATGATGTAAAGTAAAAGAAAAGAAAAGATATAACTTAACTAGACATAATTGAGATGTATACGATGAGGGCCTTAATGGCCAACCTAGAATGTGGACTATGATTGAACGGGTAAATAGGAAATAGTGATAGCTAGTATAGGGTATATTCGATAGGTTAGACAAATAAGTCTAATCCTAATTACATGCATAGAATATGATTATAATTTATATAGAAAAATATTAAAATTTGAACAAGTTTATAGCTACACAGTCTATAGCACTTTCTATGTATTATGGGATATATTTCTAATATATGCGAGGGTATTACATTATAGGTGGAAATCCAATTAACACCATAAAGAAAAATATAGTCAAATTGATTTATTAATTCATATAGAGGAAAGAATTGCTCATAGCATGTATGCCTCATTAAATTTATACTGTCGCCTTACGATCGTCATGTTCATGACCATGGAGAATGATGTAATATGTGAGGCAACAATAATACGCAGAAAGGAGAGAGCTCCCTTCTAACTGGTTATTGCATTTACTAGGCGGGCCCTCAACCAATTCTTCTACTTGTTCTTCTATATTTGATATGTATTTGAACGTTGCACCATTGTATTAAGTCAATAAAGGAGAAATATTTAAGCTCCATAAGGATCTTTAGAACGAGATTAAAGATTGCAAGGCAAATCAACAGAAATCAAGAACATATACTTATGCTCCATTATAAGTATATGTCTTGTCTATGATAGATTGTTTCCTTCCTATCCGATCAACAAATTCAAACGCATTTGAATGCTGCATCATTACTTCATAGTTATGTCATGTGAAGAATGAACGTATTATACACAAAGTTAAATGGTCCAGTATACAAATGCGTGCTTTAAATGAATTTTAAATTATGCATTTGAATACTGACCATTTTTCATATGTCTAACACATTCATTCTTTAAAAGACATAATCAAAATCTTCATAATTCTTCATAACCATTGCATTTAACAAGACACGTGATGAAAAACTTTATAAAATAGCTAGCTCGGTTGTATAACTACCTAAATATACCTAAGTAGCCTTTATATAGAGTGAATATGCCACGATAATTGTGTAAAATTTCCTTGAAAATTATCTCCTAATTTGTGCAAAAAAATTATCAATATTATCTACAAAAGGAATTGATTCCTCCAGAATTGATTGATAGTTCATTCAGTACATTGTTAAAGTAAAATTTTGTATGCAGAAAAAAGTATCCCGATTCAGTCTAGTGACACCAGTATTGGATAAGAGAGAAATTATAGGCTATGACATACCTTAATGAAATCTTACCTACCCTACTGTCTCAACCATCAAATACTAAGATTATGCAAATAGTGTATTAGCCGACCATCGTCTGAAATACCGTCAATTTTAGTTACTCGACTGCATAATGTTTATTATTACCACTTCAACTGACAATTTAACAACCAAGGTTGACCTACCCTACCAGCTAGTAGCCTATCTTTGAGTAGATGTCCCGACCATCGAAATGCCTTAGAACACTGTGCAGTTGGTACCGATTGATGAAATGACACTGATTAGCAATTATTCCAAGGGATCTTATCTTCTTTCCTTGTGAAGATTAATAGTCGTAACTTTTTGTTTTATATAAATTTATCATCGTCACTGATTAATTTGATTTCATCCAACTTTAATATTTTCTTTCTTTCTCAACAGCCATGGATTATAACGAAACTTCCCCTTTGCTTATTAACACAAAATTTTAAGATCCTATGTCATACCCAAAATTAGGGGAGGACAAAATCAAAATCAAACCGAATTCGGTTTATTTGATTTAATTTGTTCAGTTTTTTCAGTTTTTGGTTGATTCGATTCGGTTCTCCATTTAAAATTCGGTTTGTTTAGTTCAGTTTCAAATGTTTAAAAACTGATTAAACCCAACCGACCAAATATATATATATATATTATTCTAATGATTTAATAATAATTTTTAGATACAAAATTATAGTTGATGATATTTTATTTTGATTTATAGTAGGATAAAGTCAAACTTTGAAAACTTATTTTAATTTATGTTAACTAATTTTAATTTGGAATAATTTATAAAGTTATAATAATTAATTTTAATTTATATTAATATATAAAATTGTGATAATTGATTTTTATTTATGATAATTCATATAGTTATAGTAATTAAATTTAATTTATGATAATTAAGGTGGTTGATGAAATAATGATTATATTAATTTATCTTAATTTATGTTATTTTATTTTAATTTATAGTAATTTATAGTTCTATTATTTAATTATAACTTATATAATATGATTGATAAAGTTATGATAGTTGGTTTAATTTTATCATAATTAATAAAGTTATGGTGTTTGGTTCTAATATATTATAATTGATAAAATATAATAATAATAATAATTATATTTTATCTAAATTTAATAAATTAATTAATAAAACCAATTAAACCAATCTGAAATATTTCATTTTAGTTAGGTTCGGTTCTAAATATTATTCGATTCGTTCATTTTTTATAAATTAACATCAGTTTTTACAAGTTCGATTTGGTTCAAAACTGAATCGACCGAATGCTCACCCATACCCAAAATTATAATGATAAAGACATAGTTTGTAACGTCCACGATTTAGGGCCTACTAGTTAGCACGAATTATTAAACACACAAGGAAACCGAAAGAATTTAAATCGAATTTAAAATAAAATAATTATTAAGTTAAAGGATTAAAAAGAAAAATAAATTAGTTTGGATCTAAAATGGAATAGATTAAAAATTGAACGGTAGTTTGGTAATTTAAGAAAAATTAAAGAAAAAAGATACAAATAAATAAAATAAGAAATTATTATTTATAATATATTATATTATTATAAAAAGAAAATAATATTATATTAATATATTATTATTTATTATTAAAAAAAGAAAAGCTAAAGAAATAAAGAAATGCGGCTACTGGAAGTTGTTAACACGTGATTTTATAGGTATATGGATTAAACGCACCGATTTACCTCATGTTCTCTAATATATATATTTTCTTTGCACAATAACCCTAGGCACAAAAGACAAAACTCTTCCTCCTTTTTCTTTTCAGTCTTTCTGTCGCTTCATACCTCATTCTTGTAGTCATTATCCTAATCGCAAGCTTTAAAAAGATTAAGTTATCTCTACCATTCTATTATTAATCAGACCCATTCTTTATCTAGCAGTAAGTATTTCTTTTATGTGTTAAGTAGCATTCTCCTACATAGTACAATTAAGTTGCTGCGTGAGAGAGTGTTACATTTTTTAGTATCAGAACTGAGTTCAAGCGATTCCAGACCTGAGCGAGATATGGGATTATCATGCATTGCATACATGCAGCACGTCTGACTTTGATATTGGGCTAGTTCTCTATCAACTTATAGGTTATTGAGGGATGTCGTTTGAACAGCGTGATATGACTGAGGGTGGTAACACTCATAATAGCGGGGCACAAAACCATTTTAGTGCAGCTAGTGATCAAAACCAAGAGGCCACACCTAACCCAATTCAGCAGACAATTGGACTGGTCGATCATGCCTAGACTTTTATAATGCAATAGATAGTCTGCTGCAACAATTGGTTGGAGTGATACTACAACAGACTCCTCCACCTACACTATAACGTGTATCAAAGACACATATTGAGAATCTCAGGACCACAAATTTTACTAGGAAAAGTGGGAGGATAGAGATTGCAGTGGAACATGTTCCATTATGTGGTACGTGTCACAAGAGGCATAAAGAGGAATGTTGGATGACCACCGATGCTTATTTCAAATGCGAGTCTAAGGAGCACATGAAGAATGGATGACTGCTACTTTCTGATAGAGCTTACGTTAATCCCTAAGGAAAGCACACCATTGTTTGGATTATGCAACAGGAACCATTGGGGAGAGTGTAGACTGTTTACTGGAGTTTGCATTACATGTGGGTCAATGAACCATATGAGACAGAATTATTCATTGCTGAAAAGCAACATAAGTGAAAAAATCACTAGATTAATTCCAATTCAAACTAAGAACTAAATTGGAGAAGATCGCTCAGGACCCACCCAGATCCAGACTACAGAGAGGATACCTATGTGTAACAATTGTAGTCGCAATCACCATGGCGAGTGCAAAATATCCATATGAGCTTGTCTCAAGTGTGTTGAGAATGACCATAAGAAGAAAGATGGTCCACATAAAAAGAGAAATGTTCCAGCTCAGGCTATAGTATCAACTCTGAGCAGAGTTAATACAATTGGGACTAACAATGACCAAAAAGCTATAGAATATATAACAGGTAAGATTTATACACATAAACTGAATATCTAATCTCAAAATGATTAAATAGCTAAAAGTAACAGTGACAGGCAATATTATAAATAACAAGTATAATCAATGGCTTCATATCAATAATATACATATGAAATTTTGAGAACGAAATTTTTTCTAAGGGGAAAGAAATGCAACTCCCACAATTTAGGGTATAAGAGTTAGCACGGATTATTAAACACACAAAGAAATATGAAGAATTTAAATCAGATTTAAAATGAAATAATTATTAAGTTAAAGAATTAAAAAGAAAAATAAATTAGTTTCAGTCTAAAATGGAATAGATTAAAAATTGAAGGGAAGAAAAAAATTAAAGAGAAAATAAATAAATAAAATAAGAAATTATTATTTATAATATATTATATTATTATAAAAAGAAAATAATATTATATTAATATTATATTATTATTAATTATTAAAAAAAAAAAGGCCAAAGGAATAAAGTAATGCGACTATTGGAAGTTGTTAACATGCGATTTTATAGATATATGGATTAAACACATCATTTTACCTCGTGTTCTCCAATTTATATATTATCTTTGCACAATAACCTTATGCACAAAAGACAAAACTCTTTCTCTTTTATTTTTTTAGTCTTTCTGCTGCCTCAGACCTCATTCCTGTAGCCTTTATCTCAGTCACAAGCTTCAAGAAGAGTAAGTTATCTCTACCATTCAATTATTAATCAGACTCATTCTTTATCTAGCAGTATGTATTTCTTTTATATGTCAAACTCGGGTTCTTAGGGATATACTATTAGAATAACACTTTAAAATGTATAATAAAATTGGTTATTTTCCCTTGAATATTTTTGTATTAGGCGACGTTTTTGTTTGTGGACACAACCACCCTATCTAGGGAGATTGCTAGGATCGAGTTTTGTGACTCTAAAAATTAAAGTTTATACATATACTCATATTTATTTACTATATTATTTGTGTGATTGATTATTTAAATGAACTGTAATTATTTGAATGATTTGTCAATCTTCTTTACTCAACTCTTGATCATCACACACATCAACAATATTAGTATATTAAGCCAAAAATAAATGACATATAGGATAATAAACACTACTTAAAACATATATTGCATCATTAAAAACTTTCAAAATCTCTAAAAAACAAATGAACTATATTTGTATGACTCGTTGATTAATTCATATGTTGAATTCTAAAGAGTTGGAACATCTTATGGAAATCTTTTGGGTCTTTTGCTATTTTAATGACAAAATCGAGCCTATGATTTCATAACTTTGGGATATCCTATAAATATGAAATTGTTTGTTTTATTTCATCAATTATATCACCAAATGCTTTTAAATCATCTTGCATATACAAATTTAAAACATAGCATACACATCTAATATGAAAACATTTTCGACCGATATAAGGTTCACATAAAAATTGAAGATCACGAATAGAAGCGGAGGTTGCCGCTGCATTATCAAAACTAATTGCAAAAATTTTATTAACTAAACTGTATTCTTCCAAAATATTTTTTTTATCATTTTGAATACATTATCGAAGGTATGTCTTTCATCAAATACTCAAAATGTAAGTAATATTTTTTGCATTTTCTAATCATCATCAATCCAGTGACATGTTAAACCCATATATGAATGCATACACCAATTATTCACTCCAAGTATCACTACAAATTGTAACATGTCCATTCAAAGATGAAAAAATTTTCACACAATTCTTGTTTATATTCCTTATACAATTTAAATAAAGCACATTGAAGAGTATTTCTTGGAACAAGTTTAGCAACGGAATTTAAAGCATTTTGATAAAAATTACCGAAACAAACTTTTTTTTTTCAAAACTAAAAGATAAACGTTCCACACTTATAATTTTTGCCATTTATTGTTTACATTTTTTTTTATCACTATATTAAAATAATTGAGAATTAGAAAACGAACCCGCAAACTCGGAAATTTGGGTTTGTTTTTTTCAATGCCAATTTAAGCCGCATGTTTATTTTGCAAATGTTTCGTGAAAGTGTCATACATACCTATTTGTTTAAATTTGTAAGTTTGTGCATAATAGTTGCACAAAACTTCAAATTGACCATCATTTTTTTATATTTTCTTAAATATCATATGAACGGAGTTTTGGATTCGATCCCTGAGCTACATTTGTTAGAATATCACCTGTCATTCCTTAGCTTCCTTGAGTGGTGTATTTGTTATCCATTTTATTAGCCACCTCAACCTCCACATTAACAAAATTATCGTAATTTTCCATGTTGACAAGAAAATTGTTAGAATTAAAATTGCTTCTTCCATTATTGCTTGCCATTTTTTGAGAATAAAATAAAGAAAAATTTGAAAATTATAGAGATAAAAAATATTTAGAGTATAATTAGAGAGAATTAAAGAGATAAAAAAATTAAAAGTTTAATTAGAGAGAATTTAAGACAGAAAAAAAATTTGATAGTGTAATTAGTAAATAATTAAGGAAGTATGTAGTGAGAATAGAGAAAATTTGAAATTGAGAATTTAAGAGAAAATTTGATGTAATGAAATGGATTAAGGTATTGATAGAGACAATTTAGTGAAATTAAAAAGATAAAAATATGCTTAAAAAATAAATGTTATTTTTATATTGTAAGAGTATTTTGGTATTTTTCTTTTCCTAAAAGTAATTAAAAATTTTAATATATTTTTATTAAATAAAAAAAACACAACTGGTCATATGACCATTAAAAAGAAAAAAGAAAAAAAAAGGAGGGTGTGAATGTCAAGGGGGCGGGCAGAGGGGCATGAATTGAAAAACTTTTTGAAATTTTAAAAAATATATCTCTAGCTGTTTCAAACCATGAACCACCGATTCAGGATTTGGCTGAACCGAATCGGAATCAATCCCCTTACAAGTCCGGTCCAGGTTGGGATTGGAGCCAGCGGTCAATGGTATGGTTCGAATTTTATCATATCGATTTCAGTCTGGTTTGGCTAATTCCGAACCGGTTTGGCCATGACTACTAATGGAGATCTAGAAGCCAAAACACAAGAATAAAAAAACATAGTGAATGTATGCATTCTTAACCATGGATTTGAATGCTTAATATAATAATTTAAATCAATGAAAGTTTTAATTGTAGTAACCTTCATTTCTTCTTTTTTATTAGCTGCAAATTTGAATTTAATATCACACTATGATTGATCCAATTTAATTATATATGTTGGAACACCTTACGACCATTGTGAGGCTTTATCCTACTATAGTGTAACTCTACCTTGTAGCTATAACACGCATTTTCTTAAATTAACCCTATAAATCATTATTGTTTTGAACCTAATTGAATATAATCAAGGCCAATTTCGACTTCTTAATTCACATATAAGCAACAATTATTCATATCATATAATTGTTCTCTTACTATTAAAAGGACTTTTGTGTCCGAATTTGGATTTTTTGAAAATTAAAGTTGCAATTTCATGAAATTGATGTCAGAATAATCTTATATTAACCCTAATTGAAGAAAATCAATGCCAATTTAGCATTTTAATTCAAATGTGGTAAAAATTATTAACCAACTACACTGATGTTCTTCCCTACTATTGTGTAGCTGTATCTCGACTACATGATGGTGGTACCCTATTATGGTTTAGCTGGAACCAATCACATTAATGCTTTTTCTAGTCATTATGTAGTTTGAGCCTAACTATCTTTTACAAGTAAAATGGTCAAGTTATTGTCTCAATTTGAAAGTCTCTTCAATTTCTTTATAGGACACCTATTTTGAAAAATTAAATGGTTATTCATCATCCTTAATGAATGCTATGTACCAATTAATTTCATTCATTTAACATTAATGCAACCGCTTATGTTTCCACTTATAGCCATTAATGAATCTAGAAGTTTTGATTTTGCCTATAAATATGCAATCAAAATCAAACTCAAAATATTCTAAACTTGAATTTACAAGTTTCCAAATTATCTATTTTCCTTAGAGGGATCACGATCGTATGATGAAAAATCATGAAGAAGAAAAATGAAGGAAATAGAATCACTAGATAGAGAGCTTCAATGTGCTATGATAGATCTAAGCGACATATCACAATTTATTCTAAATAATTTCCCTAAAAATGAAATGGTAGAGAAATTGGAGATTCATGTATTTATTTAATTTTTACTAACTAGTTTTGTTGACCTAGTTGAAAAAAAGTGTAGCAAGAAACTCAGAGAAACCCAATGGAAAAATAAATGTAAGAATTTTACCATTTTTTTGAATGCTTAATGTAATTGTTGAACCTTGGGGAGTATTCTCATCATTTTGATAATCACAAATTATTAAACAATAATATTTAACATTTTCATTGTTTAACTGATAAATAGGCTAAAATTCAAATTCAAATTCAAATTCAAATGCAAAACAAACATAATTATTTCAAGACATTATAGATCAAATTATGGGCTAAATACAAGTGTCACGACCATAAGAAACTCAATCATGCTTGTGACAATAGAAGATAAAGTGAAACTTCAAGTCTAGAAGCCTTCACAACCAAGCTCACAAGTAGGATCACAACTAGAGCCACAATCACGGTCGTATTAGTCACGCCCATGACAAGTGACGAAAAAGCTCCAAAATTAGACAAAAGACTTCCCAACTAGGATCATGCCCATAATTGTCGAAGCAGGACTTTTCTATTCAAAGCTGAAAGACTTAGTTACGCCTGTGATGAAGGGATATTTCTTAATTTGTGGTGTTATAAGAAAATAATTACAAATTTGTAGTAGTTTTTGGATAATTTCTAAATTTGTGGTAGTTTGAACAGTAATTATGGAATTGTGGTAGTGGCCGACGTGTGCGCCAATCTAACTGGCGAACCACCACATGCGCCACTTGAAGTGGCGCACCATGTCTCTCTCACCCTACATGTCTCATGCATATGTCCCAACTTTTACTTTATTTCATTTATTTATTAAATTTTATTAATTTATTAAATTAATTTATTAATTTTTGTTAATTATTTTGCATATGTCCCAACTTTTACTTTATTTTATTTATTTATTAAATTTTGTTAATTTATTTATTTATTTTTGTTAATTATTTTTTAGAAAAATGAAGATCTAATTTATAAATTAAAGTTTGATAAATTATATTTAATAATAGTTAATGAAATTAAGTAAATAAATTAAATGAATAAATTATAAATTAAAATATTTAGAATTTAATGATATATTAACTAAAATTTATGAAATAATAATTTTAAAAATTTTGAGGGATAAAAAATGTAAAGAAAATTTATAAAAGTTGTCCTATAGCAAGTTTTCTTCGGACATCATTTGCTCTAAAAGTTTATTATTATTATTATTATTATTATTGCATGGCCATTAATTATTAATTAAATTTATTAATTAAATTTTGATTAATTATTTTTTAGAAAAATAAAGACACAATTTATAAAAAATATAGAAAAGATTTATAAAAGTTGTCCTATAGCAAGTATTGGTCGGATATCATTTGCTATAAAAGTTAATCTACATTATTATTATTATTGTTGTTGTAATTGTTGTTGTTGCTGCTGCAGCATGACCATTAATTGTTAATTAAATTTATTAATTAATGTTGTCTATTAATTATTCTATAGTGATATAAAAATTTCTTTTCCACAATCTTCAAGTTGGCTGCACCAATCCAAAGTACCAAATTTTTTACCATGCATAAAAAAGACAAAAATCAAATATATCATTAGAAATACACGTAGCTTAACCAAAACAACTTACTATTTTCCTTTCAAAAATTTCTTAATATTTTAAAACATTTTTAAGTTTTACAAAATTAATTACTTATTATTTTTTCATATTTTCATTTCATTAATACTAAATTGGTAAATAATAAAACTTTAATCCAAATTTATAAAAAAATAAATAATAAAGAAATTTATCACTGAAAATAACTAATAAAATTAGATTCACTGAAATAAAATAAATACAAACATTTATGAGAGATTTTCTTCTGCAAGAGAAAGAAAATTTGGAAGATGAAGAAAACTTAAAAGAGCAGGAAAGAAAGAAAGAAAGGGGAAAAAATTTTTTTTGGAAGATGAACAAAACTTGAAAGAGCAAGAATGAAAGTAAGGAGAAAAAATCTTGGAAGATGAAGAAAACTTGAAAGAGCAAGAATGAAAGAAAAGGAGAAAATTTTGGAAGACAAAGAAAATGTGAAAGAGCAGAAAGAAGGAGAAAAATTTTTAGTGATAAAGTTTCAATTTCCAATATTTATTATGTATAAATTCACGAGTTTTGAAAAAAAAAAAGCTGAACGAATATAGGCAAGGAGAAAATCAGAGAAAAAGACGTGCGCTAGAGGAAGTGGCGCACCACTGAAGCAGGCAACGCCACTTGGTGTATGTGGGCCAGTTCAACTGGCACACCATATCTACGTGCATCCACGCGCTCTATTCCAACTGGCGCGCGACTCCAAATTCACCATAAATTTGGAAATACTTTCCAATATACCATAAATTTGTAAATTAAATTTTTAATTACCACAATTTAAGAAATATCCATGTGATGAACCCTTGTCACACCCGTGACTATCTACATTTAATGTTGCATAAAGCATTTCAGAGGTAGCTCAATGACTAGAAAAGTTATAAATGCACCACGAACGACTCTCATTTTTTGAAGGAGTATAAAAGACCTTTATTTAAGTCTCCCAACAACAAGAGAACAATTTTTAAGTGCTTATTTGTTTCTTGAGCTTGTGCATTCATTATTTTCTAACTACCTCTCATTAATTACTCTTTGTAATCCTTTAAAGCTTAATTCTTAAGCTTTGGATTGTTGAATGTTAGTAATTCTACAATCAATTATTCAATAAGTTTTTTTTAATGAGTTGGGTTGGGAATTCAAACACTTGTAAGGATTTGAGTGTGAACCTTTGAAAAAATACTTGGATAGCTTATTTAAACTTATAAGGATTTAATTTATACCTTAAGTAGATTGTTAGTAGATTGAAATTCTCAGCTAAAATTGAGGAGAGAAGTAGGCTACAAGGGCCGAATCTTTATAAATCGATTGTGTTCTTTAGCTCTTCTTTGATCCAATTTTTAATTTCTTATTCCATTCAAAAATCACCAATTCACCACACTCTTGGTACTTATGGTATTTCAGTAATAATTTAAATAAATAAAATTTATGTTTGCAATTTCATTTCTTTTATTTTTTGACTAAAATGATTAGCTCTCTATTGTACATTCTATGAGCTCGATCGTAGTGAGGCTTTACCCTACTGTCGTGAACCCCTTCCATTATTTAGTTGAAACTCTTCATGTTCCACAAAAGTAGTAAATACTTTAAACATGAAACCTATTCGATTCATTTTTTTTATTGAAAAGATCAAATGTCAGTTATGATTAAGGATGATTACAAGTACTTATAAAGAGAAAATGTAGACTGTAGAATTATTATTGATTTCTTTAATCCAATATAGCTTTCATTTCTACTCCTTGGTCTATCTTCATCCACTGCCATAGATTATATCAAGAATCTTCTTTCTTTTTTCTTATTAACAGAAGTCTTTAAGTATTTCCGCAATACAAAAAATGACAAAAATACAATAATAATTTTTACTCTCTGCTACAAGTATTTCAATGTGGCTACTAAGTACTATGTTGTGCTTAAAAATGTTGATTTTAGAATATCACATTGGAATCTATCATGATATATATCACATTCAACCCTTAGGTTTATGTGACTTTATTTGCAGGTATATAATAAATAATTTCTTCTTTTATTTTGGGTGCCTGAAATTTTTTCATAATCAAGAAAAAAAAAATCTAAGTTTCATTGAGAAAGTGAAACAAGATTGTGAATTATGAACATATGTCTTTGGCGTTTCTTTAATTACAATGAATAGTATAGACGAAGGGTTGAAGTGGCTGAAAATTGCATGGGATGGAAATGGTGAATAGATACCAATATATTCAAGACAGATGCTAATAAGACTGATATTTGGATCTCCAAATCCTTTTGAAGTATTTAATCCAACAATCTGCAGATTGAGGGAGTCTTCGACTTTGCGCCCATATTGGTGTCTATGGAAAAATAGGAAGATAAATAGAAATCATGCTTATATTTTTCATGTGTGATTTAAATGAAAAAAAAATTCTTTATGATAATTGAAGTAGGTACTTGTAATTGCAGAAAATTATTATTTTTTTTATAAAAGATTTATTTTAGTATTACTTTTTTCAACTGTCTAACATGATACAAGGTCGAGTCTCATTATCTAGTAAAGTTTTTCAACATTATCTTGATTGTGTAAATAAAGACTGTATAGATGAATAATATCTTGTGTTAGAGTTTTTTTGGCGCTAGAAATTAGGATTCTTGTACTTAGAATTGCATTTTATGCAATTGATCCCATAAAAAAAATCATATGTAAGCCCTAGTTGAAAATAATCAAGCCCAATTTTAAATTTCTAACTCGAACGAGATAATAATTGTTCAACATATATGCTAGAACATCCTGATCTTTATTCTACTGTATGTCTATTTCTCTTTCACTTCAATGCTCTTCTACTTAAAGATGTTGTATTTGATACGGATAAATATACGAAATCAATTGAAAATTTTTGATTTTTTAATATAATTTTAAGAAAATAGGACCATATTTTTTGGAAAAGTGTGGAAGAAAGAAAAAAAATAGAATATTTAATATTTTTTTTCTTTAATTTTATTCAGGCAAGGATATAATTAAAAACTCTCCCTACTATTTTAAATTTATTAAAAAAACAAAACGATATTGTTCTAATTATTTAAATTTATTAGAATGAGAATAAATAGATAATTTTAATATTTTATATTTATTTTTAAAATATAAAAACTGTGTTTAAAAAAATTATTTTTAAATATAAAATTTTTCTAAAGTATTGTTTGGATGAAAGTTAGAGAGGATTAAATAATGAAATGATAGATGAGTATAATTATTTACCAATATTTGAAAAGGGAAATACATGAAAAATAGATGAATAAGGAAGGACAAGTCTTTTCCTTCCCTTTCCTTCATTCCTTTTATTTATGCTATACCCCAAATTGAGATATAGAGAGAGCTAAATAAAAAAAAATTATTTATTTTACAATCTTATCATTTTTTTTATTTTTCTTATTTAAATTAATAAAATATTTTTACCATTTTAAATATTTACACTTCCATTAATTATCTTTCTCTTTTAACTTTGTTGGTTTAAAGGCTACAATATCTAAGTTTTGATGATCGTAAAACCACGATATTAGAATTTAGTGTATTAATAATATAATTTCATATTCATCAGCACAAGTGGATTATAAATAAAGTGCAATTCAAATATAAGGAGCATTAGGACAATATTAATATTTAGATTTATTTTGTAAAGTCATTGTAGTGTCTGACATAATTGAAGCTTGAGTTTTCTAATAATAAAATGTTTTTTATCAAAATTAGAAACCTAATATTATAATAGTATGTTGAACGCACTCTAACAATTTTGGCTAAAAGATAATAATAACAACTAGTTTTGGAAAAAATTATTCTTGTCTCCACTGGCTAGTTTTCATATCAAAAACTATATAAACTCATTGAAATGATGTTTTGGCTATTGGAAAACAAGAAATTAATTTAGAAAATTTATTCTTCATTTCCCAAATTACTTTTCCTTCCGCTTGAGCTTCATTTGTCCCATTCTACTTGCTTTGGCTTTTAGTTCCATCTGTAATCTTCAAATTCGAACTCAACTAAAGTGTGATTATATTGTAAGTTTTCAAGTTAAGCTTTTAAACTTGTTTTAGGTTAATTAGCTCCTTGGTTTTCAAACTAATCAAGTGTTTATAAAGTTTTACTTTGCAAAAACTTGTGAAATTTAGTTTGTATTCATTTGAATCTATAAGTGGCTTTACTCTTGCCCATAAAAAGAGTTTTATAGTGAACAAAAGGCTCAAGAGTGTATCTTGAGGAGTAGATGTAGGCTTGAGGAAATCGAACTACTATAAATCAGTATGTCAAACATTTTCCTTCTTACTCTATTTTATTTTATTGTTTCAAAGTCTCCAAATCTGTTTTCTTTTAATTGAGAAGAGTTTGAAATACCATTGGATTTGAATTTATAACCATATTATAATATTTTGTCTATTGCAAAAAGAAGTAGCTCATCATATTAAGTGTTAAAAAAAGGATTGAGTAATATAACTTGATTGAAATTAGTTTTTCTTTAACTAATACCCCATCTTTTATTTTAATGAGTCTACTTTGTTTCATTAGAATACTACTAGATTACCTAAAAAGTGTATCAATATTAAAAGCCTATAAAATTCTTAAAAAGTTCAATTCACCCCTCTCTTGAGCTCTTTTGGGACCTACAATTGGTATCAAAGCTAAACTCCTTCACATAAGTTATTACAACCTTAGAAAGATCCATAATTATGGCATCTACTTCAAATACTCCTACTCCATCACTTGTTGCTACTCCTTTTCAAGAAGGACAGTTCATCACACGACCTCCTCTATTCTCAAGAAGCAATTATTCTTATTGGAAGGCAAGGATGTGTCATTTCTTGCAATCTAATGATTTAGATTGTTGGGAATCAGTCTTGGAAGGATATACTCATCCTACTAAGGATGACGAAGCAAAGAAGATCAAAAAAATGACAAAAGAAGAAAAGCAAGCAACAAAAGCAAACTCTAAAGCATTGAGTTTTCTGTTCTGTGGGCTGGATACAAATGAATTCAATAGGGTTTCCAGTGTTAGAGATGTTCCCAAAAGACAATCACCTTAAGCACTTAGTGTACACATTCATAAAGGCATTCTTTCATTATATTAGTATTCATTTGCATATGAATTGATATAGATCTTAAACTGATTAATGAAAGTCTATGATATGAAACATAACATGAAGGAAATCATGATGGGATCATGATAATGAGATTCCTATCATGTGAAATTACGTTTGTATCTAAATTATTCCTAGTCATAGGATTAACAAGACGGGACATTGTTGATCCGGATAGACTAACACATATTATATTCCTTGATTAGATCAAGCAGTAGATCTCATAAGCTGTGAGCATGAGATGTTCAACATTAACATGTGGATGCTTGCTACGAGTAGTCAAGTACATTGGATGACCTGCTATGAGACAATCATATGGATTATCTATT
>CATIWF010003381.1:0-24373 GCA_949630135.1 Balakata baccata | reverse complement strand
TGAGATGAAGCACATACACACAGCATTTCTTTTGAAATTGGGGCAGGAGCAGGTGCAGGTTGAGGAGGTGGCATTGAAACCCTATGTTTATCTTCATGTAGTGCCCCTAATAAACTGGTGGCAATCTGTTGTGGGGGATATCTAGAGTTTGATAATAAAATGTGCTCAAGTGTATCAGCTTGTAGTTAATATAAAAGTTAATCAGACTTATGTCATATCATGTGATGCAAAAGCATTTATAAAAGACAATTAGAATTTGTGGAAAAATAAGAATATGTATTCATACTGATACACCAATAGCAACACCTTGATGAGAAATCTATCTCCTTGTAACTTATCAATACAATTCCATAAATTGTGAATGGTAATGGAGTGAATCATCTGATGGTACGCCTGTAACAACATGTTCAGCTCTATTATTCCATAATTGAATCTATACTGAATATTCTTCAACCCAATTTGTACTAGTATTGTTCTGTAGAATTATTGAATGAAGATATTCAGTTTGCTGTGGTGAGCGAGGGTTTAGCTATTGTAGGCCAAACTGTCTGAGAACTCAATCAGGCTGATGCCACTCTACTATATGCATGCATATTAAAGGCATAACTGTCATCCATATGTCGCGACCTCTCAAGCAATCGGCGAGTAAAGATTGAATAATATATGTAGTATATGGCTCTCATATAATCTATTCAATAAAATATAAGATGTTAAACACTATCAATTGTTATGAAAAAAATTAAAAATTTATTTAGGGGCAATATAACACACCTCATCGGAGCGACATATATCAATACTGTATCGGATCTGAGCCAGCTCATGTGAAGGTGTATCGTGTACTATCTGCTGACTGATCCATCTATATTAATTAATAATTCAATGTATTATTAGAATTATTAATTAAAAATCACAACAACTAATGGTGACTTACTAATTTTAATATTATTAATTAAGAAGTCACATATCTTCGATCTAATGGTGCATCTTCCGGTATTTGATTAACTCTCATTGTTGGAGCCAAAAATGGAAAGCTTTCTCATGCCCAAAGCTATAAAATAAATAACGTACCTGCAATTAGGGACACAGGAGGAAATCTACATGCCATGTACAATTCTCGATATAAGAAATTTAATATGACAGCTCCCCAACTATACTGGTTGATGACTGCAAAGTCCTCTAAAAATGGAAGATATATCAAAGACACACGTCTAGTGCCTTTGTCACATAATAAGGATCAACTGATGATACATATAATATGTGCACGAGTATGAGATATAATAGTGTTTATATCAGCTCCAGGAGGTAATATTACAAATTGATCTTCCAACCATCCTCATTTTATTTGAGAATCTCTAATTGCATATGGTGGAGGTCTAATTCCCAGTAAACGTTCACATAGAGATGACCAATCACCACTGGTCTGTCCAATAACTGGAAGACCATCAATAGATAGACCAGTAAGAATAGCTATATCCTGAAGTGTAATTGTGCATTCTCCTTCAGGCATATGAAATGTATGTGTCTCTAGTCTCTATCTCTTAACTAGTGCAGTAATTAAATGTCAATCAAGTTAAAAAAAAAGGTATATGTACTAATCCATAAAATCTGGTATGCCTCAGTAGCTGTTTAATTCGGTCATCTAGCTGAGCATCATTACTAGCTAAGTATCATTACCTATTGCATGTGTAGCTCTACTACTACGTCTGCAGTATAGCACTTCATTTTCTATCTGAAAAAATTATGCAAATGATATGTGTCATTATATGCTTTACGATGTCATAAATGATGTTTTAATGGAATAATTGTTATTTTTATTACCTCATTATTCCAAATTGCTTGAATTCTGTATTGAGGTTGTAAATATAATAACGAACCATCGTGTGGTCCGGAATGCATATAATCTCGTGGATGAGATGTCATAACTGCGTGAGATTAAACAATATAAGATAAAAATACTATATACTAATAATGATAAAACTTTTGAAGCAGTCATTCATTTAATAATGTGATTATACATTTAATGAAGTAGTAATTAATGACTAATATAATTACATTTAAAATGAATTACAAAATTTTTAGGTTACACAAGTACACAGTAAAAATACATTTTAAATCTAATTTCTTGGACAGGTCCTTGCATTATAACCTGTTTGACCATATTTACCATAAAATGACACATGTTGATCCTCCTGTGTTTTCCAGTCCATCTCATTTTTTCTTCGAGATACTTTTGGTCTTTCCTTTTTACGCTTCCATACAGAATTTGGAACAACAGGCAGTTCCTTTGACGGTACCTAGTAATCCTTGTGACCGAGAGGTTCAAAAAGGGATGACTATACTTTCATTGTCTCGAACATTGTATGAAATTACGAAATATAAGAAGTGTAATTCATCCGGTATTTCATACAAGCTACAATGGCATGAGAACATGGAATCTTGCTTTGTTGAAATTTTCCACATGTACATATTTGTTGTGCCATTTTAACTATTTGACTGTGACCATCTTTTCTCCCTTCATTGTTATATGCTAATTTGATCACAAACACATCATTTTCTCTATTATATGATTTGACTTGATGACCATGAGCTTTTTGCATTCGATGCTTCAATATTTCTATGCATTTAGGAGTGAACTGATAATTACTAGCAAGTGCTTGTGAATATTTAACGCATTGTTTATCGAACAAGTTAACAAGCTTATCAAACAACATATGCATCATTGTGGTGACAGGTACATACCTAATTTTTTTCAATATTACATTAGTGGACTCGGATTAATTTGTGGTCATCATACCATAACGATATCCAGCATCATATGTTAATGCCCATTTGCATTGTGAGATTTTTTCTAACCAAGCAAATGAATTAGGGTCCCTCACTTCAATTTTCTTCATCTTCTTGAATTTCCGCTTTTGGTGCAAGTTGCCTATGAATAAAAAATTAATTTTTTTAGTCTTTAAAATATTCAGATATCACAATATTAGTTATTAATAATAAAAATCATTTATGCATTAGATACATACCAGCTTTTCGACCAATTTTTTCATACTCTGGTTTTTTAATTTAGTATTGTAATTGTTGGCAATATGGCGAATACAATATCTATTAGGATTTTGATGCCATAAATTCTGACTTATTGTATGCTTTATTTCTATGTAACGATCAAGAATAATGCACACATCATTACGGCCATCACAAACAATGTAGCGTAATAGATTCATGAAATATTCTCAGTTCTTTTTATTTTTCTTTTCGACAAGAGCAAATGCAACTGGTAATATTTTGTTATTACCATCTACAGCTTGAGCTATTAGGAGAACACTTTTATATTTTCCATATAAAAATATTCCATCAACATACAAAACTGGTTTGCAATAGTTGAAACCTTCAATGCATGACTTATATACCCAAAACATTCGTTTAAATATATGAACACCTTCAACAAGATGACCATTGACCATGTGTGCCTCACCTTTTATATTTCAAAAAGAACTTCTATTTCTAATGCATGCATTATGAAGAAAGTCATATAGGTATAAATAGGAATCATCTCAATCTCTAAATAATTGTCCAATAACTCTCTATTTTGCATACCAGACTTTTTTTTGTATAAGGGAATAATATTAAATTTGTCCATCATATCCTCAATAAGTGCATTCACCATGATATCAAGTTGCTCCCACAACATGCTCTTAACATATCCTGATATTAACTCTGAATCAAAATTCTTATGGTCCTGTGATTCTCCAGGAGCACTACAAGTGTGTGGACCATTATATCGAGTTATCTCCTAAAGACCATTTTTTTCTCAAGTGTAGCGTGCAATCTCCAATTACAGCCTTCACCGATGTTGTAAACAATGGTGATTGTATTTTGTCTTATTTCATAACTTTTAAATTGTCGTTTCACTCTCATTGAGTACACTTTAGCCGTTGTCTGAACATCATCTCTTGAATCAAAAGACATTCTTACCCAAAACTCCTTTGACGAATCCCAAATTATGTCTTCTTTTGGTACATTTATATTTATTTCTATCTGTTCAATGTCACGACTATTCAAGTGTGTCCAATAATTTCTATCATCTATATATTCAGATCTATATCTACTTTCAATCAACTGATCGTATTCATTTTTCTCGTTATTTTCATCATCATTTTCATCCTCATAATAATAGTTTTCTTCATCATCTTTATCAATATCATTATTGTCTTCCTCATTTTCACTGTCATCAATATTATTGTCCTCCTCTTCATCATCATCCTCCTTCTTTTGGTACATTTATAGTCATTCATATTCATATAATCTTCATGTTGACTTGACTCACCCATCTCAAAAGATATTGAATTTGAAGATTCACATCCTCTAACATTATGTTATTCAATAGACTTAATAAAAATTTAATAAATTGCAAGCCAGGAAATTGGCTAACAATTTGATGTATCAATACAACTTCATTTTCACCTCATATTTGTATAAGCGAAAAAAATATATTTCCACCTTGGTTACATAGATGAGCTCTATACAAAATCTTGTTGATAACTGTATTATTATCAATTTCTAAAGTTGTTTTGATCTTATATAATAAAACTTTCGTGCATAATTCTTCATCTAGAGAAACAGTTTTTGTATATTCATTGACAAAAGTAGCGCCAACTTGAGTCTCAAATATCTCGCCACCTCAATAAATGGTCATACACGGTATTGAAGGCACTGCACTGTTTATCATAGTTCAAATAGTTGATTTAGTATAATGTGCATTATTATTATTATTAAAATTTTTAATAATTTCTATTTTTACTACCATTAATAAAATTTTACACACAAAAATTTTACAACATTATCTACTAATACTACATCACTTTTATTCATAATTTTACAATATTATTTATGCACATAAATTAAATAATTACCACAACTATTTGTACATGACAAATTATTATTATTAAATTTATTTTATTCAAACTAAATAAAATAACTTAAATATATTACAATAAATTAAATATTTAATCATCACAACAATATATTACTTTATACAATTATTATATAACAAAAAATAATAAACTGATGTCACTTTAAAATATGCAATTAATATTACTAACTTTTAATATTAAAATTCTTTTATATCTCAAACACTTTTCCACCAATTACTTAAACAGTTCTCCAACAATCACCAAAAAATCTACAAATATTAATATGGCATAAGACAAAAATAATTATTTTTTATAATATATAATAAATTTTTATTATAAATATAATCATTATTATTATTACATAGCTATTATTACTCTAATTTTTAATAATATTTTCACTAAATAAATTTATCGAACTATTAAAATTTATCTAGTAATAAATACTACATCACTTTTATTCATAATTTTACAATATTATTTTTGCATATAAATTACTTAAAATTATATATATATATATATATATTTCTTTTTTTTTTTTACATTTATCTACATAAAATATTTATCTACATTTTTTTTTCAAAATTTATTTTTTCTAAAATTATAATTTACATAAATCTATCTATATATTACCTTAGTTTAGGGATATATAAAATTTCTTTTATACGATTTTCAGCTGCCCAATCCAAAGCACCAAATTTTTTACCATGCATGCAAAAGACAAAAATCAATATATCATTAGAAGAAGCAATAATACACATTGTTTAACCAAAAATATAGTACTGATTATTTTTCTTTCAAAAATTTCTTAATATTTTTTAAAATTTTTAAGTTCCACGATATTAATTACTTAGCTATTTTTTCATATTTTAGCTTCACTAATACTACTTCATTTTAAAAAATAAATAATAAAAAAACCTCAAATTCATAAACTAAATAAAAAAAAATAACAATCCTTATAAGAGTTATGTAGCCACAGATTGGTGCCTTAGTACAAGAAATAATGAAAACTTAAAAGAGCAATGAAGAAAAGAAAGAAAACAACAATTTTGTGATAGAAATAAACTTGAAGATGCATTATTTATTTTGCATAATCACGGGTTTGGGAAAAAAAAATTGGAGGGTGTAGAAAAAAAATGCTAGGGATTCCTGAAGCACTGTGCGCAAGTTGGACTAGTGCACTGCGCTAGTTGGGCTGGCACACCGTTGCCACGTGGTTCACCATTGGCATGCGCTTCGCGCATGTCTGCCACCTGCCGCGTGCAGTATTCTAAATGGCCGTCAGTGTACTCGTCATTTGAACTGGTGCACGTCCCTTAATCTACCCGTAAATATTTTTAATTTTATCACAAATCTGTAAATAAAATTTTTAATTATCTCAATTTAAGAAATATCTCATCTAAATAGTGGACGAATCAATAATAGGATGGAATCTACCGGATGAAGCAACCCAAAAAATTGAATCCCAATCAGTTTTTTACAATAATCTCTATAAAAACAAGAGGAAATTTTTTAAGAAATGAAAGAAATCTGACTCAGTATACTTGGTTTCACGGTAGATAATGTTTGTTTAATTTGAATGAGAACGGTACAAGAGGAAGAATAGTTGGTTATAAAAATATATCGAAGCTATAATGATAATTTGTTTTTAAAATGTGTAATTTTTTCTACATTTTAACTAATCAGGCCCATTTTATTTATTTATTTATTTGAAAAATACTGATCAGTCCATTAGTGGCAGCAAGTACTCAGTAGAGGAGGAGAAGAGCTGCTTGATATTGCCTGAAATTCTCTATGCAGAGTCAGATATCCTTCTATGTTACCATTTTCTCATAATGCATGTAAAGCTCTTCTTCATTTAGTTTCGTCTATCTCTTGTAAATCCAATCTACCACGAGTTCTCTTTCAACGGTTCTCTGAATCCACCATTACCACTACTCATGGCTTTCTCCTAACGCTCAGCTCTGCTGTCCGATCTCTTCGCCAAAGCCAACAATCTCATGCCTTTGCTCTTCTCCATGGCTTGCTTCCCCTCAGTGTCTCTCTCTGCGCCTCTCTCATTCTCCGCTACGCCACTTTTCAACACCCCACGGACTGTTACCGACTGTTTGAAGAAACTGTTCCTTATATTCGCTCTGCATTCTTGTGGAACACTCTTATCAGGGCCTCGTCGATTGCTCGAGTTAATGATAATTTTGAAACTTATAATCGAATGGTTCGAAATGGTGTTAGCCCTGATGATCACACCTTCCCTTTCGTCCTTAAGGCATGTGCTGATAATCTGAATGTTCAGAAAGGTATGGAGATTCATGTGTTTGTGTTTAAGCTTGGTTTTGATTCGGATGTCTTTGTGGGTAATACCCTTTTGCTATTCTATGGTAATTGCGGGAGATTGAGGGATACGAAGAGGGTGTTTGATGAAATGCTTGAAAGGGATATTGTGTCATGGAATACAGTCCTTGGAGTGTTTTCGGTTAATGGTTTTCACGCGGAGGCACTTGATTTGTTTTGTGAAATGAATTTGAGGTCTGGATTTCGGCCAAATATGGTGAGTGTTATAAGTGTGCTGCCAGTTTGTGCAGGGCTTGAAGATGAGACGATGGCAAGGCAAATTCATTGTTTCATTGTGAAGCTTGGGTTGGATTTGCAGGTGACCATTTGCAATGCTTTGGTTGATGCTTACGGGAAATGTGGGAATATGAGGACTTCAAGGCAAGTTTTTGACCAAATGATCAATAAGAATGAGGTCTCTTGGAATTCAATTATTACTGCTCTTGCTTATCTGGGGCATAATAAAGATGCTCTAGAGATGTTTAAACTGATGATAAATGAAAATGTGAAACCAAGTTCTGTTGCCATCTCTAGCATATTACCTGCATTGGTCGAATTAGAACTTTTTGAGGCAGGTAAAGGAATACATGGATTTAGTTTAAGGTTTGGGATTGAATCTGATGTTTTTATCGCCAACTCATTGATTGATATGTATGCAAAATCAGGCCATTCACTCAAAGCTTCTCATGTTTTTCATCTAACGGCTAAAAAGAATATTGTTTCTTGGAATGCCATGGTTGCTAATTTTGCTCAAAACAGGCATGAAGTAGCAGCCATAGAGTTAGTGAGACAAATGCAAGTTGATGGGGAAACTCCAAATATGATTACCTTCACAAATGTTCTTCCAGCTTGTGCACGAATTGGATTCCTTCATCCTGGAAAAGAAATCCATGCAAAGGCAATTCGTATGGGATGTAATTCTGATATATATGTCTCCAATGCTCTGACAGATATGTATGCAAAGTGTGGTTGCCTAAATCTTGCCCAAAATGTCTTCAGCGTCTCCTTTAGGGATGAAGTATCTTACAACATTTTAATTGTGGGATATTCTCAGACAACTGATTGCTCAGAATCTCTTAGGTTATTCTTAGAAATGAGGCTCATTGGCATGAAGCATGATGTAGTTTCCTACATGGGTGCTATTGCAGCTTGTGCAAATTTAGCTGCTCTGAAGCAAGGGAAAGAGATCCATGGAATAGTTGTAAGAAAGCATTTGCACAAGCATCTCTTTGTTGCTAACTCGCTTTTGGACTTCTATACAAAATGTGGGAGAATTGATCTAGCTCATGAAATCTTTGTCCGGATCCCAGACAAGGATGCAGCCTCTTGGAACACTATCATCTTAGGTTATGGAATGCTAGGTGAGTTGAATATTGCCGTTGATCTATTTGAAGCAATGAAGGAAGGGGGCGTGGAATATGATTCAGTATCATATATTGCAGTTTTGACAGCTTGTAGTCATGGTGGCTTAGTCGAGAAGGGGAAGAAGTACTTTGAGGAAATGCTGACTAAGAATATTAAGCCAACACAAATGCACTATGCTTGCATGGTTGATCTCCTTGGCCGGGCTGGACTTGTGGAAGAAGCAGTAAAACTCATTAACAGCTTGCCTATTGCACCAGACACAAATGTGTGGGGTGCTCTGCTGGGGGCGTGCCGAATACACGGGAATATAGAGTTGGCGTGTTGGGCAGCAGAACATTTATTCAAGTTAAAGCCGCGGCATTGTGGATATTATGCGATTCTTTCAAACATGTATGCAGAAGCAGGAAAATGGGATGAGGCCAACAGGGTAAGGGCACTGATGAAGTCGAAGGGTGCAAGGAAGTATCCTGGTTGTAGCTGGGTCCAAATTGACAACCAAGTTCATGCTTTTGTATCTGGAGAGAGAATAGATAAATTAGATGCTAGTCTTTGGCTTGCAGAATCAAAATAGATATTTCAGAATTACAATTGAGTTCGAAAAATTAGATTGAATAGAGAGCTGAAACCTGGATAGGATATAGATAAGTAGGCATAAACCTATATCACACGGTAAATAAAATGCCCAAACACGAATCGATATGTAGTAGCGTTTATTAATAGTGGTTATTCCTCTGTTATTTATAGCGTTTTATGTGGGGGTAAGAGAGTCTTAGAACATTGAGTATCTTATATACAAGTTAAAAGTATGTTTTGAATTTTTTTATTTAATTGACTTGTTTTTTTAATTTTTTATAAAATATTTTTTTCAAATATATTTCTAAAAAAAGTATTTATCTGTTTCTCCAAAAATAATTTTCAAAATTAAAAATATAAATTTTATTTTTAAAATAAGTTTTTTTCATATGTAATGCCAAACGAATCCTAACTAACCTTAATTAATCCGGGGAAAGACTCACTTCTACTATTAATATTGCAAATGAATTTAATTTACAGACTAAAATTCAGAACTCATAATCACAAGGATAATCGGCTGAAATGATGGCAACAGTTCTATAATCCATCTGAAAAACAATTAGAAAGGAAAACAAAAGGCAAGAATAAGTCGGAAGAAACCATAGTCACAACGCAGATTAACAAGATCTCAAGCATTATAAAGTACACACCACACCCCCCCCCCCACACATAAATTTCTCCCTTGTATAAATTCAGGTGTCATACAAAAATTTTCTAACATGAATCTTGTGTGGATTTTGTAAAAAGAACATAAAAATACTTGAAGAGATGATACAAGAAACTGCTGTGGACCAAAAGGTTAACTATGAAGTACAGAAAAAAATCCATCCACCATCGATTATCGAATACTATGATTGATGACAAATGACAGCCTTGCAAGAAGAATCACCATCTATAGCCCACACACCCAATTCTTCAAGCCGCTCCTGGACCAAATTCAGATCCATCTCCATTGACCAATAAACCATCTTTGCAGCCTCCAATGAAGATTTATTAGCTCTATTGGCACCAACCTTTATGCCAAAGCTATTCTCATCAACCCACTTCATTCTTACACCATTCTGTTCCAACAGCTTAGCCACCAGTAAAACGAACTTTCTGCTCTCCCTAGGTAAAGAAACTTGACAAACTTCAGTGGCAACCTTGTTCAACAAACCATCAGCCCAAATTTTTTTAGCAGATGAAGAGCTCCTAACAAATAAAAATTCTGAGCTCTTCCCAGCATAAAAATCGCTAGATTTATCTTTAAACTCATGAAAAAAATCATTTATAACAAAAAGCATACTTGCATCTACTATCTTAGAATCAAATTTGTATTCTAAACACTTCTTGATTACATAGGCTTTCACCAATATATCTACCACTTCTGAGCTGGAATCTTGCAATGTGAATAATTTCCGTGCTCTCATACTGTCAAGAATCTGGTTGGCATCAATAACAGGATGTCCCCTTCTAGCGAGATCATACAACAAATCAGAGCGAGGGCCCATAAATATATAGTTCTGAATGTTTAGCCTCTCAAAGCGGCAGAGTAGGTTCCTTGTGACAGCATATGATGTCCTAAATATGCTCACAAGCATAATAGTCTCATGTTTCTGCACAGATTGAAGAATAGAACCGAGATCATCCACACTTCTTACAACTCTTCCAGGAAGTAGTTCTCGGAAACAGAAATCATACCATTTTAAATCAGTCAAAGGTGGAATTTCCAGAAAGTTGTAGTCAAATGAACTTTCATCAACTAATTCAGAGTCTGGTCCAGCTTTCTTCCCATAGTTCACACCAGCATCCCTGTGAGAGACACTGAGTGCCCTGTCATGTCCCAAATTGGTGTAGATGTTAAAATAGCCACTATAATGAATAAATTTAATGAACCAAGGGGTCCAAATCCTTTCCCCCATTCTTTTGTACCATCCAGTTGTCACCTACATGTAGATTTTCAATTATCAGTAAACTCTTCCAGTAAATGACAAATAAAACTGATAACTCTGCCTTTCTCTCCAATGTTTAAATGATCTTATGAATGGGGCCAAGCTAAAAATGTACTTGATTTTTAATGTTTGAGTTCTCTGCCTTGTTTATTAAGCTTTTTAATACTTTATGCAGAAAAACAGTGAATGCACTATGTAGTGACCAAATGACAATTAGAAGCTTTTTGCATAACATTATTTGATTTTAGTTCTTCAGGAATTAAATTAGAATACCATTCCATCGAGAAATGGCTGGATGCCTCTGGCCTTATGATTGTCATACCACAGCCTGAATTCTTTCCAAGGTTTTGGAAAGAGAATCTGACCCCAAGTGCCAACCAACTGATACAAGAAAAGTTTTGTTCCAGTTTCCAAATGTATTTTGTTTCCATGTTTACCTATAATGAGCAATCAAACAAATCAAAGTTAATCTCAACAATGCCAATTCTAAGACTGAAAGCAGGCAAATAAAAAGCATTGAAGGTCAAGGCCATAAAACCAACATGTTTAAAATATGTACAAAGGAAATAAAGCAAACTCACACAGCACACTTTCCATCTGCTATAAGAAAAGTAATATTCTAACACCTTCTATTAAGAGGAGGTAACTGCATCTATCAGCTTTTATACAGATTATTGAGGTTCCTATAGAATGGTAACAGTAAAAAATTATGCTTGGCCATGCTAATAATCAGCTTCACGAGCTTGTGTTTTCTGTCAAACTTTATTATTAAGCATGTAATAAACTAATTGACAGATTAAAACAAGGCTTAAGTCGTACCAAGCCTCCTGAAGATGTTCGCTTCCACCATTTAACCTCTTATAACGATTTTTTGTCCACTTAACCACCTAAACTCTTTTTTTGGTCCATCTTGCCTCCTATCCAATTTGTAAAATGTGCATGGGGCCCCCTATGTGGCAAGGAAAAATATTTGATTTCGTCAATAGTGTCATATCAGCAACAAGAGACCATATGTTCGGTTTTATGAATTGGACGGGTGGCAAATTAAATTAAAAATCGCTGCAGGGAGGCTAAATAGGTTTAGGGGGTTAGGTATGACTTAAGCCAAACAAGATTGAAGGCCGCCATAGTAGCTCCAACTCATAGTTAAACTTGAGTGATGTCACGAATTATCTAGGAAAGCAGTACTGTCTAGTCTTTGTGACACTCTTGCTGTTACTCAAGCAAATAGAAGATGAAAGATATTTTGAGCAGCATTTAGCTCAAGTCAAGCTGATTTTTTTGTGGTTTAGTTGACTCATATAATATTTAGTATTAAAGCTTGAATTTTAGAAAAGCTATTTCTCCTAAAAACACTCACTTTAGTTGTAGGAGCTATTGCCTTTTTATTAAAAATTATTTTGTATATAAGCAATTGTAACATAATTAAGATTATGTTCTAGTTCCAGTTCTTTCAATCTTTTGTCTTTCTTTGTTTTAAACCTCCAGTCTTTAGCTAAAATCCATCAACTACCACACACATAGAGGTAAATATTCTACCTTACGTTAAAACTCAACCAGTGTCCATGTGTGTAAGAAGTATGAGAGCAAATATGTAGGTAAACTGATAAATACCATATACACATTTCATAGGCCATAGAAGTGCTCATAGTGTATCAGATAGTATGATATCCAAAAATTTTCAGAGCCAAGCTCTGGTAAAGATTAAAGAGTGACCTCACAAAATCACACATGATTTGAACCACTACAATATTTTTAACAAGACAAATGTAGCTAATTAGCATCACAAAAGTAATAATGTCAATAACATTATCTCAAAATTAATCAATATCTAAAATTTAAAATTGAGGATTTACAGTAATCTAAAAGAACAAATAGATTTTAATAGGTACCTGGGACAAACCTTGGACGCTGAAGTGAAATGCCATATATTGAAGGACTAAATCTTGTAGCATTGTAATAATAATTTACAATCACAGCCTTCACAAATCTATAAAAAAGTGGAGAAACCTCCAAATCATCCTCCACAACAAATGCAAACTCATCATCGGAGCTTGGCCACCATGCCTCCAGCCACTGTGCCTGCAGGCCCACGTTCCCAGTTCGGTAGTGCACTACCTTGTTTCCAGAATTCCAATTGAACCCATCAACAAACTTCAAAATCTGATGGGAGTTGTCCAGTTTTTGGCCCAAGACAGCAGAAGAGTCATTGGCAAAAGAAAAATGGTCAATGTAGACATGGAGATGAACAGTATCACCTTCATAATTAACATTAGAAAGGGAGTTGAGGCATCGGGAAAGTGAGTCAAGGCGGTTGAATGCAAGGACTTTGATGACGAAAGTGAAAGCGGGGGTTCTCTGGGGACTGAAATTTTTGTTAGCATATGTGGGAAAAAGATTAGAGTTAGGATTTGAGTTTGTAAGGGAGATCCGATGAAAGGAATGATAGTGTGAGAAAAAAAGGAGGGCAAAGAGAGAAATGAGGAGGAGGAGAGGAAGGAAGTGTTTCTTTGGTGGACCTACCATTTGTCTTTCAAGAGCCATGGTTCAAAAAAGGAAGGCTAATAGAGTAGGAGAGGAAGGAAGTGTTTCTTTGGTAGACCTACCATTTGTCTTTCAAGAGCCATGGTTCAAAAAAGGAAGGCTAATAGGGTTTTGTGAGAGGAAACTAGAGAGAAAGAGAGCAAGGAGATAGAGAAGCCACTGATTGATTGGTGTATAAAGTAAAAAGAACTATATTGATACCTGCATAAAAAACGAAAGAAAAAAAAAATTTATGTGAATGCTGTAGAACATAGACTTCATCTGACCAATCTTCAACAGGCCAAATTCTCAATTATTCCAGTTCAAAAATCTATAAAAATTGAATTAATTTAAAATTAAACTTATTATTGATACTGATTTTTCTTTAACAATTATCACTTAAAAAATTCATGGCATATAAAAAATAAATATGTATTTGAGCATTAAATTAATAGAAATAATATCACAAAAACAATTTAATAGTTCTGGTGGCTCTACAAAAACCACTGCCATCATGCAAACTGCAGCAAGGATAAAATAATCAGCTGCCGTTTCACACTAATGTTGCAAAACGAGGCAAATATAGAAGATAAAAGTACATAAATTGTTAATAAAAGCTGTTAACACTGATTATGCAAATGCAGCAAAGATAGTATACCATGATTATTTGCAATCAACTGGCGAGTTGCTAGGACAAGTTAAATAAACACATGTGATAGAACTCATGGCTCAGTGAGGATCCAATTTTTAATTTCTTCTAAAGCTAATGGGAAAGGGTTGGATCAGTGATTTCTTTCAGCTTTCTATTCTATCAAATTAAGGCATGAAGCTGTCTGCAGTCTACACCCTTTCTCACCACTTAATTTTCTTTTAAGCACATTACTTGAATTTCATGGCGAAGCTAATTTTAGGTAAATGAATAGTCAACAACCACCCTATAATTATCAAAAGAGAATATATAAATACCCATTAAACAGTGTATCAATCAAACAAATTAACAACTCAAAGTCTATTAGAAACATTAAATATATGGATATTGGCAATTTTTGTCTACTATGTAGTTTCAAAGAGGTCTTCTGCAAGCACATTGCGTGAGATACCAATATACAGAAAAAAATAAAACAAAAACCTTTCATATAATATAACAAAAAGAAGACGTTAAGGCATATTCAACAAGTGACAGACTTACTTCTGATTGGCAAATTCAATTATCTTATTATCCTGTTTCTCCTAAATTTTAACCAAAGAAAAATGTTTTTCAAGTTCCTCATGCCACGAAAGAAACACTATTATTATTCAATAATACTACCATTCTCATAGTGACTAATTATGACAGAATTATGGTATCAATATTTAGAAAATTTCTATCATGAACGAAACTGGAATGCTAGGGAGAGGAATTGCCGTGAGAAAAACCCCATTTTTACTGATGAAATCTCTGAGATCTTAGAATGCCTGACTTACAAAGTCGAATGGAGAGACTCAGATATGTAATAAGAAATTAAAAGACGACAAGTTACCTCTCATTAGGGAGCCCCGTAGATCCTAAAACAAGCAGCTCAGCCCTCCGAGGAACACGTAAGGCGACGTCGCGACTGAATGAAGAGATCAGTTGATAGAGGCCAGCGGCTTGGAGCCTATCTGGTGACTAAGCATCGGAGAAGAAGACACTGATTTGGGCAGTGAGGGTTGCGAGTGACGAGGTGCTGATGGTGAAGGAAAATTTGTAAGAACAACAGGAAAAGTTAGCAAGGCTAAATTTCTAAACACAATTATATAACAAATTTAGTCAAAATATCAACTCCAAATCTAACGGTTGTTAACATGAATTATCTAATCAAACTCAATTCGATAATATATCAAAATAATTAAGTAATTTATGTTAAGTTAATTAGATTCTAAGTATAGTTCAAGAATATCAAAACTATATGTGTTATGAGAATAGAATTTCATATAATTTAATATAAATTCTTAAATAATTAGATATAATTGTGATAAAATTCAAAATTTAGAATTTTTTATATAATTCTGGCAGTTGTTTTTATAATTAAGAAATAAATATAAAAAGAATAAAATTATCCAATTGCCCTTATATTATTTCTAAAGTGATTTTTAGGTGGAGTGGGACTTAAAAGCCTAAGGTGTTTTTAGAAATACATATAAACCATTTTTCCATTAGAATTCCATAAGCCTCCATCAGAAACTACATAGTTAATTTCATATTCTCTCAAACACAAAGGGTTGTTCATCTTGCTATCACAAAGCAACTGACCAAGCCATTATTTTAAGGGTTTTATTCTTTGTTATTCACATAGATATAGTTAGAAGCATTCTGTTTAGATTTTGTGGTTTAGGCAACCCAACAAGGGGAGAAATTGAAGATAAACTCCAAAGAACACATAGGCAGTCATCATCAACCTCTTGAGGTTAATTACTTTTGATGACAAAAGTAGAATCCATGGTTTTGGGTTTTGTAAAATTTTGAAATTTTCATTGCATGCTGTATGTGATACATGTCCAAAATCCAACAAACAAAAAGTTATCGTTCAACTTCGTAAAAACTGCCTTGCAATATATTCCTCTGAAAATATTCCTACAGATTGTATTCCTTTGAGGAGAAAAGCTAGAATATAAAAAGCTAATATAAAAAACAACTTCTAATTTTCTTATGCAGACGCACACGACCATAATATGCTCAAAAGTCATGTAACATTTTCCTATTAGTAGTATTAGTATCATAACCTCCCGCTACCATTGTAATGACATAATTTGAGTTTCTTTTAACTAGAACATAGAATATATTAATTGAAATTTTGGGTTATTGTACCTAGAGCATGCTTTAGATGAAATTGACCCAACAAAACATCTTATTTCCACCATAATGGAATATATTGTTCACCAATTTGAATTATTTATTCAAACAATGGAAGAATTGTCCATATCACATTTTTATTAGGATTTTTCTTATAAGAAATCGGGGTTATTTTACCTAAAGCATGCTTTATATGAAATTGAACCAATAAAACATCTTATTTCCACTATAATAGAATATATTGTTCGCCAATTTGAACTATTTATCCAAACATATCACATTTTATTGGGGTTTTTATTATCTGAAATTAGGGTTATTGTACTTAGAGAATGCATCATGTGAAATTAACCTAACAAAACACTTTATTTCCACTGTAATTAAAGATATTATAAGCCTATCATCATAATAATTTGTCCCATGAACACATCATAGTTAAAATATTTGTTTAACATATAATAGACTGTCGAGCTAGTCGACTATCATGCATGTTACTTGGTCAAGCCTGGTAGAGTTATGTAAGGATAACAATTGCGTGGCAATTCAAATTTTTTTGCCAATGTGAAACACCATTACAAATCATTTAATATTCAAGTACAAATATATAAAATTGCAGATACAGTTAAAAATGAGATTAATTATTATTTTTAGCCACCATAATCGTTGTCCGTGACTTTTGTGACATGTTCTTTTTGAGTATCCTTGCTTTCTACAGCTTGAACACCTAAACTTCTACTCTATGACAGAGGGAATTTTTTCTTCCTAGGTCTTCCCTTCTTTCTCTCAACATTTGGGGGAAATACTTGCGCCAGTTCTTTGCCTTCAAGGTTCCATTAGTTTCGTGGTAGCAGTAGATAAACAGTTTCAGCATATGCAACACACAAATTATCTATAGAATATTGTTTATCACATATCATACAAATCAATTTTGAGGCCAACAAATTCACAACATGCCAAAGCATGCACACAATGAAGCTTATCTAGGTTAAAGACTCGATATAAGCATGTTTTATCTTGTATATTAACCCTTGCATTAGAAGCTTTCCTTTTCACATCAAGCACAATCCTATTTAGCTAAATTGCATTAGCCCTCAAAGCTTCTTACTATTGTTTTCTAACAATAGCTTTAGCCTTAGGTGTTAATGGGCTATCCCAACTGTTTAAATTGCAAAATTCTTTTGTCCTGTTATTACGCCACTTTGGTACTTTCACTTGTACAGCCTCCAATAATGAAACTATAGATTCAGCCCCATTAGTAGTCATGATATTGTACCGATTACTATGGAAATGATCTTTCACCTATAGGCTTATGTCCATTCTCATTTCCTCGAGATATTTAACAGCTTTGTCAAATCTTGTCCAAAGTTTGTTGTATAATCAGTTGAATTCTGAAATTTTGTAGGCATTTGCAACTTGTTCAAATAGTGTAACCACACCTTTCTTTCTCACATATGATTTGATATTTTAGGAAATGTGCCACCTATAATATTGGTGATCAATCACCTTGTGGTGATTTCTAAGCCTATTGGTGATGCTTTAGTGTCTATCCAAAATAAAAATCGAATCATCTTTCTCCAATATCAACTCATGTTGTTTCCTAAAAAATCATCCTGAAGAATTATTATTCTTTGAGTCTAATACAGCCCAAACTAATGGATATTGATGAAAGTCACCATGTTGAGCTATAGTAAAAAGCACAACTCCTCTGTACCTTCCCCTTCAAATGGTCCTGTCAACAGTAATTACCTTCCTCAATGTGAGAAATTCTCGAATGCAACCATGATACAACCACAAATATGCACTTAAATCTACCCTTATCTGTTACTTTCAAACTTGTAGTAACATTGCCATTATTTGCCTTATACACCATGCATAAGTATATCGGTAGTATACTATAGCTTGCCTCTAGAGATCCAATAGGGCTTTCCTAGGCATATCGTCTCCCCAACCAAACCTTGATGTATGATATAGGCATGCTTCTGTTCTATATTAGGGTCATTATTGCTTTAGGACTTATGATGTCTCTTTGACCACTAAATTCAGATAACACCACCTTTGAGACGTACCTTGTCGTTGCTTGGTTGTGCTATCTGTTCTAACTACCAATTGAGCCAACTACAATTGACAAGAGTGAACAATAGTATATGTTTGGATCTTAAAGCGTATTGAGTTATTAATATATAACACTCGCACCTTCCACTTGCACGTCGAGTTCTTGCATTTTAAAACATATATATCCTTCTCATATTTAATAGTTTTAGTTTCAAGTTCCCTTGTAGGGCAACATCTCTTAGCTTCCTCTTGACTTCCTCTCTGTTAACAAACTCCTAGCCAATTGCCAAATCAGACCCATCAAGAAAAATGAACTTTCTCCTTTTCCTTCTCCTTCAGATTCATACAACCTATCTGCCTGGACCAATTCACCATCATAAAATAATTCATCCACATCAATATTCAAATGCCCTGCTGTATCACTTGACTTAGGAATTTATCATAAGGATAATATGATGAACATTAACAATTTGTTCAAATTATCTCGTGAAGGTAACCTACTGTGTCCCTTGAGTTGAGAAATTATCACAGAGATGAGTGAGAAAAGTTCAAATATATATGTCCTGTTACATATAAACAAAAATATATTAGTACACATATGATCCTAAAAATAATTAAAAAAAATCCAAATACATATAACAAGAATAGCTTACCATGCCTAATATATTTGGTTCCAGTGACGAATCTTCATTTCAAGTTTTGGAGGGGTGAAATAAATGCAGAAGAAAAAATATTTATCATAATTTTTAATTATGTTATATATATAAAGATTTTTTAAAATTTTGAGGGGTAAATATTAAAATTACAAAAAAAATACTTATCATAGTTTTTAATTATACTATATATTTAAGGAAATTTTAAAATTTTGGGGGCAATAACCTTCTATACCCTCATGAAGCTCCACCCGAGTTTAGGTTTGTAATGAGTTACATAGGGGTCGTCACATGACTTGTGCTATTATGATTTTGAAAAAAAATATTATAGAATTCCAATAAGTAAAATATATTTGAGCAAGCATATTTTTTATAAAAAAATTAATTTCAAAAAATTTAATGCTTTCTTCCAATGACAGGGACTTTGGTGTTTGATTGTTCCTATAAAAAGAATACAAAAAAATAAATTTAGGACACACACACACACACACACATATATATATATATATATATAACAAATCTTTGAACTTAGCTATTTCAATCTTTTGGAACTCTTTTTGTTCGTGACTCTTAGCCATTGCTGCAAATATTTTATTTGTTCTAAGTTCAACAGCGTGATAGAATTGATATCATACTTTTGAAAAAGTGCGATATTTTTATGACATGAATAATAATGTGAATGGGCTGGAAAAAGCTTATGGTTATGAACTTTGACAAAATGTTGAGCAATTCACTTTCCATCTTCTCTTCTTTTCACTTGTAGTGCTGCATTTTAATCTATTTTTTGAGCTTGATTGAGGATTAACAGCAATTGTCTCTCTCTAATTCTTACCATAATCAAATAAGATAGTACATGCAATTCTTTTATACTCATAAAGATAAAACCAGAAGCACCTAATGCGCATGCAATAGTAAAGATGGGTCTCTCAATTGTTGAATTCACAAAGGAAAAAGTAAGGGTAAAATGTGCTAAACATTGATATAAACTCATTACAAGTATTTCTTTAGTAGAATAAAAAAAAGTCATTTTTCATGAACAAATAAATTAAAGGTAATTGTTATCTTGTAAAGAAGATTTGCTTTTGTTGTAAAAGAAAATTTGCTCTAGTAGTAATCCTATAAAGAAGTTGAGGATTTTCTTGAGCTAAGTAGAGAAGTGTCTATTGAGTATATATTTGTTTTTCTATTGTGTATCATTACTTTCCGTCTTTCTCTCCTTTTCTAAAATTAATTTCTTTCCAAATAAAAAGTTTATTTCTACAATAAACCTATAATAGCAGGTAACAAGTTTCATTTTTAAGTGAAAAGACATATGTTCTATTGTTATTTGAGGTGTATAATGGAAATTGTATAAAAAAGTATTGGTAGCACTCCTAAAGAGTGTATTGGAATTGTTTTTTAATTTTTTTAATTTGTACCATATGGATCTTTAAAATAAAGAGTTTGAATTATGTTGCGTGTCGAAATCAACAAAAATAAATTACATACTCCTCAAATATTAAATTGCAATAGCGATAAGCATGGTCAAATATCAAAGGACTAATGAATTTATTTCTTAATGCAAGCAGATAAAAATGAGAATTTTATAAAACTGAATTAAAATTAAATTTCAAAAATAAATAAATTGCAAGAAAATAAATTGAGATTCATCAATGCTAGGAAGCTCTAGTTAACGGTATTATCAGCCTTGGAGATTTTTCAATTAATTATCAATACAAATAAAATTAATTCCAATTCAAATACATTGGTTCTATTCACTAGCACGCTTTAGCGACCAATCTTTCCCTTAGTTAATTGATAATCAAAACATGCTCTTCATTTATTCTCTTGTTATTAAGAAGTCCTAAAAATGTTTTTAAGATTCAACTTAACAATAGCATTAGGAATTATGAAGACCGCCAATGTAAACCAATAAACACACATGCTCAGTTTTTAAGTTAGATCATATATTTCTACAATATAAATCAAAAACTTATCCACAATCAATTATATTGTTTGTTACTTTTATCAGATTATTCAAATAATTACGGATTTGACAATCTAATTAACAAGCAATTGCAATAACAAATAAAATAATTGGCCACTTATTCAACTTATCAAGCAATTGTATCAACAATCATATCAGAAAATATAAGAATAAATGAAATAGAAAAGATAAGAGAGTTAAGCTTAAATCTCACAAGTGAAAACTCTAAAAACTTGATCAACATTCAATTAGAAAGGAATTTAGTGCTCCATTAATTGAAATTATAGCTTTTAAATAATAAAAATCAAGTCTAATACTAAAGTGGCGTTCAAAGATAGTTCTAGCCACCGAAAAAGAGGTTTATATAACCCTAAGCTAACCCTAGAATCATCAAAATCAGAATAGGAAGGAATCCCAAATAGGTGATAACTCTGATTAAAAACGTGACTATGCCTTATCTTCACTGATCCACGGTGCACTTTAGAATTAGACAGCTCACCCCAAACACGAGCTGTCCTCACTTTACCTTGCATCTACCTTCAAATATAAATTTTCAAGTCCCAACTTTCCCATCATATCCTAAATGCTACAAAATTAGGCACAAATAAGTTTCATCTTCCAAATTAAACCATAAAGCATAAAATACAACTAAAATAATTAATTAAGCATATTAAGCACAATAATCCCAAGAAATAAACGAGACTAAAAGTGTAAAAATATCCAACTAACAAATTCCCCTACACTTAACTCTTGCTTGTCCTCAAGCAAACATAAAACAAAACCTAATATCCTAATGAAACATCCTCAACTACAACAAGCTTCAATCAATACACATTATAGAATTAAATCAAGATACAATCGAGTAAACATAGGCATCTCACAACATGAATTATGAATAGGCTTAAGTGATATCCAACCCCCTGAAGATGTTCATTTTTGTCATTTAGCCTCCTACAACGATTTTTAGTTCACTTAGCCACCTAAACTCCTTTTTTGGTCCATCTTACCCTCTATTCAATTCATAAAATGTGTATAAAGCCCCCTAATGCTGACATGACAAGAAAAAATATTTGACTTGGTCACTAGTGCCATATCAGCAACGAGAGGCCATATGTTCGGTTTTACAAATTGGACGGGTGGTAAAGTGGACCAAACAAAAAAGAGTTCAAGAAGGTAAGTGGACCAAAAATCATTGTAAGGGGCTAAATGATGAAAACTAAGCCTTATGAATATCACCTTAAACATCTCATCCTCTTTAACAAAATCAAGTGTAATTGAACCCAATACCTTCTCATTGATGTCACTCAATTCACTCAATGTATTTAGGTGTATTCAAAACAAAGCTCTTATTCAACAAGCAAACAATTCCATAAGTTTGCATTTTCATCCAATCTCTACTACTTAAAAATACAACCAAAACACAAACCAAGAGGTCTTAAAAATGGTTGTAATGGAGTTATGGTGTAAAGAAATAGGGAAAGTGGAGCTATGATCATAAAAAACTAATAAACAATATAGAGACTGAAATTTAGCTCAGTTTTCTATAGCTATGATGGTGAACAAAAGAATTGTAACAGTAGCAAACACTTCAAAAATTCTACAGTTTCAGTATGATAAACTCAATACATTCTTTCTTTTCCCTTCTTTCTCTTTTGTTTTTTAGAAATTTTCTTCACCTTTTTTTTTCTTTTTCTCTTTTTAACAACAACTGGACATGTTGAAATAATTTCACCCACTACTATATTTCTTTTCTAACTTCTCAAGATTCACCTTCATTAACAAGAGTAAAAGAGCTATAAAAAATGTATGTAATAGTCCCTAATTGTTTATTAGAACTTATTAATAAGGGTAACAAAAGGATTGACAAAAAAATGGATTAATGTAGGTGGTTGTGAGATGTTTAAATCAAGAAAAAGAGATTAAAGCTCAAGGGGGTTAACCAAGGGATAAATAAAGGGCATGCTGTTTAAGCAAGTTGAAATGAGGTAATCCTAATGTCTCTACCACTTAAGTATCTTGGTAATATATGTATGCAGTCTCAATTAGTATTCAAATGTAAATTTTAGAGTAATTTTGCAATGTTTGAAAATCAAACAAATGAAAGAAAATTTAGAGCTTTAAGATGATGAATGCTCTTAATGGGCTCAAAAGCTCACAAAAGGAAAAATAGGTATTTGTATTGGATTCAACACTCATCAATTGAATCAAATGTCTAGGAAGATAAAAATACTAAAAGTTTGTGAAATCTAAAAAAGTCTGAAAATTTTGAAAAATCTTTGATCTTTTGTGCATTTCTAAATCATTAGAAAAGTCAGCAAACAAAAACTTAAAAAGAAAGCATAATTAAGTCCCTATATCCCTCCCTCACACTTAAAAACACACACTTATCCTCAATTGTGCAAAATTAATGCTCAATAAAATAAAATTGGGAGAAAAATAAAAGAGTAAGTGAAAGATACTTCCCTAATAGAGTAATAGCTAGAGGAAGAGTCGTAATCAGAATTCTATCCAAGTAGAAAGTTCTTGAGTTTACCTCATTCATACATGTCCCTATTTTACTTCTCTTTTATGAATATGAGGTTGTATGGGTTAGTAAAGTGATTACCAAATAGCCTTGGATGGGTGATTACTAAAACTCTAGCCATTCTAAAGTGCTATTGCAAAACAAATTCATGCCAAACCTTCAGTTACCCAACTTGAAGATTGCGAGAGAGGAAGTTCAGGTGGTGAATAGCGTCGGTGATGGCTAGTCTATGTAAGAAGGTGAATGGTTGATCTTACGCAATAAGAAGGTTCGTAGAAGGTTGAATCGGCACTATTGGTGGAGAAAATAGGTTGAAGAATAGCATTAATCGACGTGAAAGGATGAGCTGTCGAAGTTTTCGATGGTGAAGGAGGAAGTGGATGAGTTTGGCATTGTGAAGGTGAGCTAGACTGCGACGATTGATGATTCCAGCTACTAGATTGGATGAACGAAGACTTGTTCATTGGGTTAGTAGAGTGAACTGCTAGTTGTGCAAGAGGGAGGCGGTTGTTGTTGGCTAACCTAAAGTAACTTAAAGTAAAAAAAATATAATATAATAGACAGTAAAAGTAAATAATAAAAAGGACTTTTACTAAAGGAGAAAAAAACTAAACTTGAACAGGGGTAAATAAACATAAAGGTAAAACTAACTTGTATTATGAAAATAAAATAACCAATATAAAAGAATTAACACTGCAACTAAAAGTTTGAACATTAAAATTCTAGAAAATAAAAACTA